>JBAMDO010000273.1:0-56888 GCA_037074765.1 Mansonella perstans | reverse complement strand
GGTCATTGATGTTGGACAAAGTTACAAAAGTTTACAGGTATGCTAGAAGTTACAGTTAACTAAGCATATAAGTATTTGCGATGAAATGGATGAAAGGTCAAAACTGCTCAAAGGTGATTGCCATAATATCGGGATATTTACTACAGGATTGATATTACTCACATATACGATTCATTCTAAACAAAAACATCACTGATTAAAGATAATCTATAGCAAAATTAAAGGTAATCTTAAATGATCTAGTGCATATTGCAGCAATAAAGAAATTGCAAAATACAAGCGCTGCAAACGATGTAAAATTATAATCTTGAATAATTTAAAATACATACATACTGCAATAGAAACGCAGAATGCATTCTGCAATACAAAAGATGCATTGCAACGGAAATTTATTAACTTTAAAAAACTTAATGCATAAAACTTAATGACATAAAAACTGTAGGATTGCAAAAAGTGCATCATTTTACAATACAGAGTGTAAATTTTAAGGCACAATTGTAACCTTAAAATGACAATCAAATTTAAAAAATGACAATTGTAACAATTGTAATGACAATTGTCCAGTTTTAACCTTAACTATGTAAAATTTTCAGAAAAATATCAATGAAATAAAACTATTGCGTTTCAGGAAAGGTGGTCTGAAGTGACAAGACGTATTGAACTTTATGTAAACATAAAAGAGATGAATGATAACGGTCAGTATGTCTCTGTAGATGTACGTCCTTCTAATGAAATACTTACCGGTGGTATATATCAATTGAAACAGGTAAATATAAAGTAATAGTAATTAAGTTAGGTAGGGAGTACTGCTGGAAGTAATTAAGCATTATAATATTAATTAAAAATGCTAAAAAACAATATTTTTTAAAAATTGTCAAGAAAAAATTAGGATTTTCATAAAGTTGAACATTGGGAAATTTAATGGAAAAATGTTTATTAGATTGTCATTACACTTATCATTTGATATGATTAAATTCATATAGATTATGCCAACATAATAATTGCTTGTTTCTTTTTTTTTAAATTTTTGAAAAATGTGAGAAATTCGTCATAGCAAAGTGATAACTGATAAATGTAAGTGGTAAATGGGCACTGATAAATCTGATAAGTATTTTTGTCGTTGAATTTTTACTGATTCAAATGTAATTATTACGGTTTACTTATGTTCGAAACAATTTCATGTCACTTTTTAGGGTCAGCAACGACGAATTTATGTTAAAGTATCGCCGATAGCGGATCATGGTAATTTACCGTTAGCATTTGCCCAAATTACTTCCGTTTCTGTTGGTTGTATTTGTTCCAGGTAAAATATCGTTTTTGTTGCGCAAAATTTGTATTTCCTAGAAATTTCGTTTTAGTTGAAGAAATTTAGTTTCTAAATTAATGCTTAATGTTTAAACGATATGAAATGTGTGGGACAAATATCATTTATTGTTATCATTGCTTTAATTAATAACACCTATATATTCTGGATCAGCAATGTAATTGTCACTTAATCAAGTGTTATAATATGCATCATGATTTATTACGTAGAATTATTTTCAAGGAATCCACTAATCCAGAAATCATTGGATAGTTATCAGGAAGAAGATTTGGAGAGAATTCGTGAACAATGGTCTATAGCTTTAGCTAATAGACAGAATTACTTAATGAGCCATATCAGTGCAGTAAGTTATTCGCACTTACAATTCATTTGATATCATGTCATCTGATAAGCTGAAAGAAATCATAAATATTTGTTAAATCTTAACATTTGATTGATTTAATCAAATAGTAAAAATTACTATTGTTCAAGTTATTCATCTGTTTGACCTGAAATAAATTTCCAGTTTGCAAAATTTCCTTAAATTTCAGTTGTCAGGTAAAGGCGATAAAAAAACTGAAGCCGAGAAAGAACGTGAACAATCACTGATCAATCAGTGGGTTGCGTTAACCGAAGAACGTAATGCTGTTAGTGTACCGGCAGCTAATACTGATATCCCTGGTTCACCAGCTGAATGGTAAGTAACATGTATCTGGTTCATCAAATCAGTGTGATAATTAATATAACCAGTTTATCAACTGAATGATAACTAATATATATATATATGGTTGATCTGCTGAATGATAAGCATATCTGGTTCATAAACAGAATACCTGACTAAGCTTATCTGAATGGTAAGTGGTATACTTGGTTTACCAGTGCATAGTGATTGAAAATGTCAAAATTATATAGTACCAAAAAAACAACTTCACTGTACAAATTAAATGATTACAAGAAAAAATTTTGAAAAAATTAAATTTTCAAGATTTTGAAAAATGTGTGAAAAGGAAAACTTGTAATTAAAAAAAACAAACAAAAATGAAAACTCGAAGTCATAAATGTGATCGTATTTCATTGCATTAATTGTAAGAAAGAAAAAATTTTTTAATTAATCTTTTTCAAAGTTATCGTTTTTAAATTTGAATGGAATATTTGCTTTCAGGTCACCACCACCTGGTGTCGAAAGGCATATACCTGTGCTATTTCTTGACCTGAATTGTTAGTTTTAACTATTTATAACTTATGATAGAGAAAAAAACTCATTTATTTGAATTATTTTAGAATCATTTTGAAATTTTTCTGGATGAGATATATACTTATCATTCTATCAACAACTTTTATCAAGATTTATCATCCTAATATCGCTAATTAATTATCATTTATTACAGCAGATGACATTACCGAAGAGATACCATCTGATGATGGTAGTGTCCGATTAGTTGGTTTACAGTCATTTTTATCAAACGAAAACTGTGGTCAAATTATTCTTCTTCCTATTTTGGAGCATACAGATGTTGACGAAGTAAATTATTTAAAGATATATTACAATATCTTGTGAAGCTTTGCAAAAGTTTTTAATTAATCATAAATAGCAAAATATTTCACATATGCAAACTCTCATGTTTAAAATAAACAATTTGTTTCAGCTAGAAATATTTCTTAAAAAAAGTTTTAATTTTGCAGATATCAGCTACCTGTTCATGGGATAGTTCGATACATGAAAATCCCGCATTAAATAAACTTACCGAAGGTTCTGATCATGTTTATGCTATTGTTATGGTATTTTTTCAATTCTCATTATTTCCTACTTTTTGTTACTTCTCATATTTGACAAGAAATTGATATAAGTTTAAAAAAATTCAAGAAGTTGAGAAGTTTCGATAAATTTTTAAAAATATTTTCTATTTAGGTGCACTTCCAGCTTACTAATATAATTAATTAAAATATTTGATAGGAAATCGATATAAGTTTCAAAAATTCGAAATATTGATAAATTTTAGAAAATTAACGCTTAATATTTTATCTTTTCCTTTTTCATACTTTTCGCTACTTTTTATGCAATTTACCAGTAAAATATTTGATAAAAAATTTATAAATTTATTAACTGAAACATTTTTTTCAAGGTAACGGTACGTTTATCACATCCATGTGAAATTGATGTTATTTTACGAAAACGTATATGCATAAATGTGTACAAAAAAACAGGTCTAACGGAACGATTAATGAAAAAATTGATTGGATCAGTACGTTTTGTTCTTTTCATACAAATATATCTTTTCCAAAGAAAACTGGAATTAAGTATGAATTTAAACGAGAAGTAAAAGTAAAGTGGTGGGTAAATTGTTGTTGACATATCAGTCAAATCGTTGACATATCAATGTTAACGTATTGACTGATACGTCTACAACTAAATATATTGTGAATAAATTATGGATTTAAATTTTTTTTTAAAAAAAAAAAGACTTCAACTATCTGATAATGTTATTAATCTAATGGATTGTTGTGAGCATTCGTTCTACTAACGTTATTCAACATGCGTATACTTATAACAAATCAGAAATGAGAATAGGTAATTAACAAATTTAATAGTCGTATGCCAAAATTGTCTGCTCAAAAATCTCTCTTTTCGAAAAGAACTTAAGCTAAATCTAAGTCTGCTCTTTTATAATTGATCATTAGATCAGGAAAGCTATTTATTGACTGATTAGATTTTAAATTTCTGGAACAAACTTTCAAAAATTTAACAACAAAAGATTTATTTTTTTGATATTTTACTTTTTAGATGAAGAGAGAGAAAGAGAAACAGACAGATGTTAAATAGTTCGTAAGTCAATGTAAATTATTGTTTTTTTTTACAGGATTCAATCACTGGCACATCTGTTTATTATGATGTTGTAGCGCATATTCCCAAGGTATGTTCCTAATTAATTTGCATAATCAGTTATTAGTAGTTGCCAACAACAAAAACTTTTTGATGGTTTCGAAGAGTTTATTGAGTTTTACGATTTAAATTATATACGTTTTCTGGAAGTGAAATTTTTCGTAATAGTTTGAAAGGGACAGTTATTTACCTTACGCAGTGATTACTGATTGTTATCTTTTTATCAGTAGCTTGTCTCAATGCTATTAAGAATAATTACTTAATTGTCACAAAGTTCTTAATTACTAATTCATTAAAAATGTTAATGTAAGCTTCTGAAAAATGAAAGACATTCGTTATTTCCAGTCATCGTTTGATATTGAAGATCGAACATCTCTTGCTCGTATGGCAGCACATCAACCTGTAAATAATGATAATAATGTTGATAATAATGGTGATGAGTTGTTAGCAGGTACTGATGACAGGTAAGATTTTATGAAATTTTGGTGCAAATGCAGGTGTAGTTTAAATGACACAGCTAAAATTTCTTTAAATAAATTAGTCATTAATGTAATGCTGAAGAAGACTGAAAGGAAATTGGGAATTTTTCTCAAAATATTTGAGGATGAAATCTGAAATGTAAATGCTATAATTAAATTTCCTTTGTTAAAATGATGAATTTCAGATATCATAAAGAAACTTACATTGAAGCATATACGAAAAGCATTCAGGTGGTAGAAAGTATGTTGAAACTTGATAGACTTCGTCAGGAAGTTGCTATCAATAATATGCTTAGCAGGTTTTTATGTATCCTCTTTTTCATCATATATGATCAGCTGATCGATCGGTCGATCGTTGAAAAATGTTAAAATTGGAAAAATGATGAAGAGAGTTTATTTAAAAAAACATTGAAACAACTAATTTCATTCCTTATTTAAATCTTTTAATAATGATTTGTAAGAAATTTCTTTTGGTAATTGAGTTATCGTTTTCGGAAGAATGCATTTAATCGAAAAAAATTTTCAGATTTAAAACTAATATTTTTTTTTTGGAATTTTATGAATAAAAGTAAAGGAAGAAGAAAAACTGGAATAAAGATTTGTAAATATATGTTATATATGTTTTGTTCACAAATTCTTATTTTTATATTTATATAAAGCTTAATTTTTACATTCTCTGTTTTTAAGTGTAGTTTTTACTGAAATTGATATAGCAACTTCCTTTTTTCATATATTAATTTTAAATTTTTGTAAATTTCGGGTTTTTAGACAAGAACGTTTGAATCGAATGAATTATTTCGGCAATGCTTTACCAAATTATCGTATGAAAAGAACAGCAAGTTTGCCTAATACCAATGTAAAAATGGTGTGTTTCATTATTTTTATTTACTTTATTCATTACTGTAGTTTTTAATTCCTCTAAAGGTGTAATTTAATTTGTAATTTTTTCTTAGCTTGTTATATCCATTAACTGTATTACTATTATACTTGTTCGATCATTACTCTAATATCTGTTACTTGTTTTTTATATGATATGAGAAAGTGCATAAAAATATAAAGTAATTCGTTGGTATATGTATCATGCAGAAAAAATGAGCATGTGAATTGTGTTATATATAAAACATTAAAAGTAGTTTTCCCAAGTATTCTTTCAAATGATTTCTCAAATATATTTTAAAAAAGTATCCCCAAGTTACTTTTTTTGTGTATTAAATATTTTGGTATTAACTTATACGTTTTGTAATATCACATATTTTCTCAAAGAAGGTTTGTCTTAATTTAATTGTTACTTTATAGCCATTATTGTTGACGGCAAATAGTCGCAGTGCTATAGGAAATATAACACAGCAACAATATCAAGTGTCTGATACTGGTACAAGAATGATTGGAAGTCAAAATTTGTCCGATTTATCCACTTCATCGCCATCTTCTTCCATGGGTAATTCATTCGTTAAATAATTAAATTGAGTGAAACGTTCACTGATTATTTTATATCCGCAGCATATGTCATGGATGTGCAAGAATAATAAATAAAAATCATTATAAAACAGAAATAGATAATTATGACAGCAGTTATCGTGAATTTAAAGTTGACGCTTATGTTTTTTATTTGTCAAAATTTCTTTTACCTTTACGAAGTGAAGCAAAAAAAGGTAAAGGGACATTTTTGTCCACCAGGTAGGCATTCGTTGTTCATTTGCTATAGTGTATACGTCTATATCAGATATATATCAACTATATCAAATATCAAAAATGCATGATCATTGCAGGTATCTTTGTTATTTCATGATAACATTTGCGATAATCATAATCTAGAAAAACAGAAGTTTCCTAATTGTTTATTAATCCCTCTCAACTTGTCAATATTTGATTGCTCTGTCGTTCCATTACTTGGCAATTGAGTTAATTGATTTTCGTTAATTAAACTAGCTCTTTTTTCTGATTTTTAATTAGTCTGGAAATTTAACAGGGAAAAATACATAACATTTTTTTTTTGTTTTATTTAGATGAAAATTAAATCTTTTAAAAAAAAACCATTTAAAAGACAACTCAAGAAATTTTAATACTCTATTGGAAAATAGAATTAAAAGTTTAATTTATTTTCAATAGAATTCTTTTTATTAGCAATTATTTCATTGTTCTTTTTTTAGTAGTTTTTAATTTAGCATGTTTAATTGCGATTTCATCTTTTAGGATATACGATCTTATCATTTAAAATATTTAATTGAAGTAATGTTACAATTAAGATAAAAATAGCGATTTTAGTAAATACTAAGATACTTGTGTCTAATTAGTGATTAATTTTTTAACCCTTCCCCTTAGTAAATTTGTTTTAAAAAAAAGTCAAAAATTCATTTAAATCATCTAATGCATAAAAGTATTTTTTACGTGGTAAATAACAAGAACATGCAATTCTTTTATTAAGAAATGCAGGTGATCTTTAACTCTTTAATTTTATAAAAATGAACACCCTTGTAATAGTACTACTTTCGTGTTCCTTTTTTGACTAGATAATTCTGATTTCCGATTGTTTTCTTTCATTCTTTTCCCGGAAAGGTTTTTTTCCACTGATGCAAATTTCAATTGATATTATCAGAAGTTTTCCTTATTTTAATGGAAATGGAGTTGATCACTTCAATCATTTGTAATGATTTTTTTGGGAGAATCCGGGAGGAAAACTAATCGATGAAGTGAACTGAATCTCAATTGATCCAAGAGATTGACATCTTTTTATATAATGGAATTGATCTTGATCATATTTATGTATAATGAATTGCAAGAGATTTATAATAGAGTTTTGCAAAAGATTTACAATATTGGAAACGATTGGTGGATCAACAGATAAATAGCGATGTCACTGCAATGGGCGCTTTTGTCTTGATATAGCACTTTAATGACGAATTGACTAATGAAGTGGAAAGATTTAAATTTAAACATTATTCGTTGTATTTACTTTCTACCTATTAGACAAACAGAATCAGTACAATGGAATATAAAAAAAAAACATTATAAGTTAATTGTATAATGAATAATTTACTTGACTGATACAACTTGTATGCACCAGTCTTTTCATTATAACTCACATCGAAATCTTTGTACAAAAAGTTACTTTTGTTTTTCCGACATGTCTTCTTTAATTATTAGCCTAGCCAGTAGTTGTAGCCTAACCCGCAGTTTGCTATAGTTTCGATTATTTCGATTTAATGATTAACTATCAACGTTGATTTCATCGAGAATGATAATTTTTACCAATTAAAGTTAAATTTTCAGCTCGTCCAACATCTCTTAATCTGAAATCGCTATGCTCTGGCAAACGTATGTGTTAGTTATTGTGAAATTGTTTTGTTGTGTAACTTTATCTTTTTACAATATATTAAACTTTCATCATCCATTGCCGATTGAAATTCTTGACAGATAGAAAGGAAGAACGAGAGAGACAGGGAAAATAATATTATTGAGAAATATGATAATTGTTATCACTAATACAAATAAAGAATACAAAAATATGCAGCACACATCTTATAAGTAATTCATAAATAAACAACACACACCTTATCAGTAATAAATATGCAGCACACATTTTATCATGGACAAATAAATAATATTTAAATATCCAATGCACACCTTTAACAGTAACGAATGAATTAGTGATAGCATGTGACTTATCAAATTATGCATGCTTGTTTGAAATTTATATAGTAGAATTTCAAATTGTGGTTTACTACTTATCATTGTTAGTATACGTCGTTTTGCTATGTCCTTATTTTTGCATGTTGCAATTTTCAACATAGCAAATGATAAGAAAAACAATTGCTACTATAAAGCAAAGTAAAATAAAGTACTGCTCATTTGATCTTAACGTTGTAAGAAAAAGAAGACTGAAAATTCGGTGTAATTCCTTTTTTTTTGCGTTATCCAAAATATCATTTATTGTTATAAGTTGCCCGGAAAAAGTAGGGAACTTAATTAGCAGTTGCTTATTTCAAGTTTATATACATGTATGAGACACAGAAAAATTAAATTTCATTTTTTGTTAAATATTTCCTCTATTAATAATTTTTGCATTTCGTCGCATAATTTCTTACCTTGAAAAATGATCGTATTTACGATTGTATCCGTGCATTTATGTAAACAAAATTTTGTGTAACTAAAAATTTTAATCCTTCCAAGGATGAATTGAATGATTTAAATCTTTTTAAAGATTTTTCCTTTTAAATCAAAATAGTAGCGATGATAGTGATGGAAAATTTAGCAATCGAATAGATATAAAATTAGCATAAGCAAAAAATAAATTAAATGTTTCAATATTTTTCTTCAAAATTATTTGATAAATATTTACTTGATATCTACCACCACAAATGCTGCAATTTCCCTAAAAACTCGGCATTAATATGCAATTACACAATTAATACACATTTGATCTGTTTGGAAAAATACTGGATTTTCTTGGTCATAAATACAGTATCATGATTTCCTGGTGGTCATTATCACTTACATTTACTACTACCATTTAAAAGTGTTAGTTATTAGATATTTTTTTTTTTTTTTTTTGATTTAGATACTTTATCATAACAAGTACGTCAAGTAAATACTGGCTGTCTGCGATGTCGCAGCAGCGAATACTGTGATACTACGGTAGCACAGCTAATAGCTTCTTCAACGCTCATCGTTCAAGCAAGCTTACTTTTTACTGTAAGGAAGGAATGTTATCAAACTGATAAAACAAACTTCTTGCACCTGATACTGCCTTGATTAAAACTTCGTTCACACATTTATCCGCGTTCACACATTTATGTAGAACTTCATTTAACTATCTACCCCTATATTTGGTGAAAGTTTCCCCGTTGTTGTACAATTTTTTTTTCCTCCCTCTATTTCCCAGCATTTGAGTTTTAGTTGTTGTTGTACCGAAATATTTGAAATGAAACATTTAATGAGATGGATTATATTAACTTCTATCAATTTCTTTTCTCTATTTTCAGTAACAGGCTTAATCAGTCCAGTTGTCCAGGAAAGTTCAAAATTATCAGGAATTGTTGAGGAACAACAACATGGTCTAATGGTGGTAATGGTTATAGAACTGCTTACAAAAGTTTTTTCTGTTTTCTTGATTTGATAAAAGTTCCATGTATCAGGAATGTTAAAAGTGTTCTAAAAAAATTTTTTTTAAAAAGAAGTTCTGTGAACAATTTTCCTTCCATCGATATTGCAATCATTTCGAACAAATTTAATTACGAGTACCATTACTCCAATTAAAATTTATATTTATTTCATTTTTTTATTGATCACGGCGAAGTAATTATGTCTTATTTAATAAGTCACATTCCCTAATTTGTTTTTGATTTCACATTGTCTGATTATTTATTAAGCAGTACATTGTTTAATTATTGGCATTAAATTAATCCGTCATTTAATTGATTACATCGAACAATTCACTGTTTAATTATATGTTGTTTAATTTTCTGTATTAATCTAATTATTTAGTTGTATGTTATCTGGTTTAAAATCATATGCTATTTAATTAGCGTCATTAATCAATATGCTATTTAATTAGCTGCAGTAATCAAACTCTTTGTTTAATTAAAGTTGTATTTAATTGAATTTTTTCTTTATAGAATCTGAGTAAATCTTCAACAATACCTGAAACAATGCATATTTCACTTTCAAGCATTCACGATCAACGATTGGTAAAAATTTCAATCCTTATTAATTAGTCCAAAAATTACTGCGAAATGAATTTAATTTACTTTTTGAATTTTTCCCTCAAACTTTTCGGGAAAACGTGCATAACTGTCACAATTTCAATATAAAATTATATTAATTTTTTTTTCGATAGAAAAATGTTTAATTTAACAATTCCTCTTTTTAAGCGAACAAATACGTATGGTTTTCAATGTTGTCTAAATGATATGATACGTTTACAAGCGGAAAACGTTGACGGTAATGCAAATGCGCCATTTTTATCAGTAACAACGACAATCAGTGAGCAGCAACAATCTACTTCAGTTGATAATTTACCGAACATTGAACATCATACGTCATCAGCGTATGGCATAACTTACTCATCAACATCTGATAGTGGTTGTATGATCGAGAGTGGTAGTAGTTCAACAGCTACTGTTGATGATGAGCAAACGGTTCATTTTTTTTCGAGTATTTGACATTCATATAGTTACTTAAGTTATCAGAATTGATAACATACGATGGTAATATTGCTGCTGTTGAAAAATGTGGTTAGTTATTAGTGAACTTTATTCATTATATCATGCCAATACAGCTACTTCCTTTGAGCAATCATAATTTTTAAGATTGTCAAATAATCTATTGTTGTTTAGGCGACTTTATTATTAGAAAATTGTAGTAAGGAATTTTCTTAAGTAACTCATTTCAAATTTTCCTTTTATTGACGATGATTATTGAAGTTGTTAACTGAAAAACTATAGGTACTAAGAAGTTTGAATGATATTATCGGCAACAACAACAACAAAGCAACAAAAATGACAGCAACAGCAACAACAACAACAGATGCAGTAATTCAGTAAATAAAACAAATAAAGTAGATTTTTAATTATTGCTTAATGATTTCTAATAAGTTTCTGATCATTATATTTCGCTAATTAAAATTTTTTAGGGCAATTAATAACATTATAGATTTTATTCAATGAAAATCTCTTAACTCAGAGTGTTTTGTATGGATATAGTCGTTTTTTTACTCTGAAATCATTATCTTAAGTTTATCAAGATCAATTTCACCATAAATAATTAATTCAGAAGTTTTACAGAAATATATTAATCAAAATACGTGCAGTAATTGGTTAAAATTTGACAGTAGATACCGGGTATTTTCCTAATTTATTTCGCTATTGGAAGTGGATTAACTATTTTTTTAATTACTCGAAAAATACTGATCATTTGTTGTTCATTAATTTGCCAATATTTTTTATTTTAATTAAGTTAATTTTTCAGATATAGCTGCTGATCTCAACACTTTACTTTTTTAGTATCCAGTTTTCAAAAGCATGTGCAATATTGTAATTGATAACAGTACTAGTTTTGTTTTGTACTACTAGAAAGAGAAAGATACCAAGCTTTTGATTCGAATAGATCGACCTCTAGAACCTATTTTAATTATTTTGTCTGATTCATTTCTAAAATGAATTCAGTATTTCAGTTATTCAGTATTTATCTAATAGCTAGCAAATGGAAAAACCTGATAACTTTTTTGATTTCATTGGAAAATTGCGCAATCACTATAACCTTAATTTGTAATTAATTAACTTCATATTAAGTAAAACTGTGTTTTATTTTAAGCACTGGAATAAAATGAATGAGTAATTTTGCTTCCGCTTTGTTATAATGACTTCTTGTTTGAAAATATCGGAAATCATATAGTAAAATAAATATAGACGGAGAAATCGATTTATTGTTTTTAAAACATTTAAAAAGAAAACATTTATTCTTTTTAATGAAAGTTTAAGGAAGGATGGCTCACTGACCATTTCAGATCCAATGGCTTGGCAACAGTAGTTTTTTTTGATTCGAAATTAATAACTTAGCTAGTAGTTAAGTAAGGTATTTCGAATACAATACTGAAAAAATGCTTCATTTTAGTTTTGATTTTGCTAAATTTAAATTTCCATTTAAAAAGTAATTCTACCAATTCTTCGTTCCTTTTCGTTATATTTTTTGCTTGTAATTTATCAAAAAAAATTGAGAAAAAAGAAACCAAAAATATTGGAATATCTTTGAAATAAAAATACTTGAACTTTACTCGGTTTTTTTAATTTCCATTTTTTATTTTTATTAATTTGTAAATGTGTAATGTATTTAAGTTCTCTTTTTTGATAAGTTTGATTAGCTGTCGCATAAAATCATATAATTCCATTATTCCTTTGTATAATTTCATGTGAACTTTGACTCTCTCGTATCTTTTCTATTCGCTATTTTTTCTTTGTGAAAGTTCAATTGATTTATTTAATTGATTATTTGAATTAAAAAATGAAGTAAGCATTTTGTCATTTAGTGAAATTCTGCAATGATATTTCCTCTTTTTTGTTTTTTTTTTTCTTTTTTGTTTTTTAATTTATTTGAACATTTGAGCAATCATTATTGCATCGTATTTATGGTTTTGTTCAAAAATTTAATTTTGTTTTAAGTTCAAAAATGATAGTATTCTTGAATGTTCGTATTGTTTTACACACATACTGTAATAAAATTGTCGTTTTCGGTAACAAAACATGCTGGAAGTAAAGGAAAAACAGAAGAAATTGAAGAATTAATTAATTTGTCTTGGCTAGTGATAAGTTTGAAATATATGATGAGATTTAACGAGACACGATTTCATACTGTATTAGCATGGAAAAGCAGCAGATTTCGCTGGAGGAAGGAGTTGGTAAAATTCGAAAGTGGTAAATTAATTCTGGCAAGTTAGATTTCTGTTTCTGTTATTTTAAAGTCTGTGTGTAATTTTAGTATCACCAAAAAGTTATAATTTTGGAAATTATTGAATTCTTGTTTTTTTCATTTAGGATTTTGCATATTTCAATTTTATGATCAAATGTATTTAATATTTGAAAATAACTAAAATAAAGTTATGAAATACAAAAATTTTTATTTAGAATAAGAAATTATTTAGCCGAGAAATTATAAAGGTGAAAATCGGGTAAAGATAAAGGCAGTAATATCAGAATGAACAAATCGATTTGTAAATTTGAGTAAATTTTTGAAAATACTGGACAAACGGCAATTTACCAATTAAAAAATACTGAAATGTTCATTATTGCTGTATTTAGCAGAGCGAGAATTGAGAGATTCATTTGAGAATGGAATTATTTTTATGACAATTGTCGTTTTCATTTTTGCTAAAAATTTTAAGATTTATGAGAAGTGTGGGACGAAATCAAATGAAATAGTCATTTGACCGTTGAAATTATTGATGTCCCTTTACATTATCTTTTATTTGACAATCCATGGTGGATGGATTCAAATTATCAACATCGTCATCGCCACCACAACTATCACCGTTATTGCTACCGTCGTTTCCATTCTGTTTTAGCGCATTCCGGAATGACATTTTCACCATTATCTAAATTAAAAATTTGAAGGTAAAAATACTGAAAATTGTCGTTTTTGTTTCGCGTACTTTTTTGTAAAAATCTAACAAAATTTTTACAATTTAACTGACGCTGTACAAAGTTTAATATTAACTAATTGTTGCTACTAAATAGTATTCTTAAAGGTATTATCAACAACTTTTCCTTCTTATCGTTTTCCATTTCTTTCATTATCTAATGGTGCAAGTTTATTATTTATGGAATTCTAAAAAAAAATTTTATCAAATGGATGATAATCAATGCGCTTACTAACGTTTACTTATGAAAATGAAGGTTAAGAAAATCCTTGAACCATATGACATGTGCTCCTCTATATTAATGCTTAGGTGTATTACGTGTGTTTATTTTACTTTCACGTTAAAAATTCCTTAAATATATGACGTGTGTGCTTTAGACGTGTAAAATGTGCTGTTTTTTGTCATTGCTAAGAAAGTTTTAAACGTATATAATGTATGCCATTCTATGTTCATGTTAAAAAGAATTCCTTAAACTTATGACATGTGCTCTTCCAAATCAATGTTGAAAAATTCCAAAACAGCACATTTGTAAAAGAATGACTTATATGGTCTTCTACATTAATCATAAACGAAAATTCTTCAAACGTAATATGTGTTCTACGTTTATTTCACTCATACAAAGTGAATAAAAAAGCACCAATGGTGGTAAAGTGTAAGGAATATTTCCATCTCCTCCAACAATTTCATTGCCATTTTTACGAACAATTGATTTAGAATCAAATTTATTTAAAAGCCGCCGTTACGCGTCGTTGTTAATAACGATGATAACGACGGGTAGTAAGTAATATTAGTGTAAATATTTGATGAATATTGATGTCACTGAAGGAAATATTTTTTAAAATTCGAATTTATACATCTAAAATAATTGAATTGAAGAACAGACAAATCTGGATAATCTGTAGAGTGTTTTGCAAATAAATATCTTAAATTATCTGTAAAATGATAATGAACTGATAGTAAACTGATAATTTTGTTTAATCCCTTGAACTATGCATCTATATAAACTGATATACTTTCTTTCATTAATCTGAGAGTGTTAATGTTTGAAAAGATAATAATATTAACATTATCAAAAATGAATAACATGCATGGGTTGCTGGAACTATAACTGTAATCTGTTGTTTTAGAACAGTCAGAATGAAATTATTGTTGGATGTCAAAACACCAATGATTCTTATCATTTCGTTGTTGCGCCGCACAAGTATTCAAAAATTTTCCCAACATTTCTTGTTTCTCAGCATATTCTGCAAACCTTTGAATGCAATATCAATCATATTACAAAAAAATTAATTAATTAACTTATCAGCAAAAGATTCAAAATTATTCAAAGCAATTATACGATATTAAGCAATCATTATAATTAACACTATTTTAATTATAATGATGAATCGATTTATTAGTTGGCAGTTGACGTATTTATGAGTCATTTTTAGAATACTAATAATTGATCATTTAGTAAATTTTATTTATCCTCAAGGTACATGACAAACATAAATAACTATCATCACTAATTGTTCATTAAATCTTAGTGCTCTGATGCTTTTCAACAAAAATTAACGGAAATATAATTAATTAATTAATGAAACAAATTTCCTAATCAATTTTATAAATGGCTTACTTTTAAGATATAGGTCAATTCCATTCGCATATTCCGCATTTACTTTTTCATTTTTTATATTAAAATATATTAAGCGGTCGTTTCGGATATTTAGGGTAATCGTAAGGCCTCTAAACACAAAATGACCAAGAGAAAGAAGTAACAATTGAAAATTTGCTATAATACTTTAATCTCTCAAATTAATGATGACAAGATTGAATTATTATCATTAATAAAAAATTTATACATTAATAAATTATTACCATGGCGTAATTTTTCCTGAAATGCGATAATACCAAAAATATAATGAAACCAAAAGAATCAACATGATACAAAACATCGAAATGACGATACCTAGAAATTGCAGAATTCATTTAGAAATTTCAAAAAAGCAAAAAGAATTTCTGAAATGTGTGGAAACAGACAAAAGTTTAATTAAACTTATCATTAGCTAATAAAATTTTTACAAAACTTGAAATATTTTCTATGCTTACTAGTGCATAATCGCTTTTGTCGTTGCGAATAACTTGACGAACCGTGAAAGACATTTTGCCAGGGAAGACCAGTCATGAATATATGATCAAAGTTATCATCATTATTGGTGATAAATAAAGCTGTATCATGGATCTGTTCCGCACTGTAGACACTTGCCTCATCAAATACTGCTAATGAATCAGGATTTGATATTCGTTCGTATCTGCAAGTATTTTTCAAAATAGCGAACAAAAAGAGTGAAAAATTGTTCCACTTTTAGTATAAAAAAATGCTTCCATTCCGTATTTCTGTTGTAAAATTTAAGTAAAACAATTCCAACTTTACGGAAAATCCGCTGAAGAAAGTTAAAAGAACATTCTCGCAGATCATGCTGATACAGTATGTCTTCAAAAGGTCTCAATAATACCTGTATATCCGATACAGATCTTTTGGCTATATAAATTAGGTTAATGCATAAGATAAACAATTAGCTGCTTAGAGATTTACAGTACGTCAACGTTGTTTGCAATTACATTCTCTATATATATCGCCTGACTTATATCAAATACACGTAAAATACATTATGATGTACGGCAAATCTACCAACCTCATAGCAGCCATTGATGAAAATCTGTTGCAAGCCGTACTGCAACACTTGATAAATATGCAATTTAAGACTGCCACATTTGTTTTCTAAATGATAATTAAGCAATTATTTGAAGTGCGAGAAAATTTTATTTGTTTCGAACAATATACATAAATGAGTGAAATCAACTTTATGAAAACGTATCTTTTATAATTCAATATGGCATTATGTCAATTTGATTAAGCAAACAACATATGAGAGAGGTTAATTAATTAGAGCTACAAACATCAACTAATTGGAATTAATTGGGATTGTGTTCAACTAAAAAAGTATAACTGGAAGTTTGGCTTAAGCTAGAGTTGACTTAAATCAAAGATTGAATATTTCCGTTTATTAGTATTATTTTTATTAGTATTATAATTGGCTTAAACTAAAAAGAAGTATAACTTAAAGTTTTAATCTATTAATTGATTAAGCATAAACTAAAAAATGTTTCAATTACTGTTTTTGATGAAATACTCTAAGAATTATTTAGGTAAGTAATACGAACAATCTTCTACTTTTTTACTTTTTAAAAATTTTTCAAATCATTAGTGTAAAATTTAAATAATCAAATATTGAAGAATTAATCAATTGATTGCAGAATTTTCATCATTAGCAAATAAATACATATCGCTTGCAGCAGCAACCTAACCAGTAGACGAAATAAAAACAATGTCAACATATGGTGTAGAGGTTCAGAAAAGCATGTGACAATGATGCCTTCGCAGCAAACATCTTTGAAAACCAGTTTCGATAGAATGTAATAATCAGCTGTAATAATTATCAAACAGTTGAGCAATAGATATATTTCAGTTTTTATTTTTATCCGCTCTTAATTAATAATATTTGAAATAAGTGCATCAGTTAGCATTTCTGCACAGATAACAATAAAATAGATCATTTTTTTTTTTCAACTCTCCTGCAAAAAGTAGTTGCATTAATTTACAATATTAGTTTCTATTTTTTCGATTAATTAATTTATTAGCTATCAAAGACAGAGAACATGGATAGACTGGCAATTACAAATAAATATTGAAGCCAAAAGTTATATATTAATTTGGCAGAAGTTTTATGGTAGTAGTGGAAAGTGAGGAATGAAAATGATTCGAATATCATTGGATGAATCAGTGATTTGTGTTTAAATTTGAATTAATGACCGCAAATGATTAGAGGTGTAAGAGAAATGATTTTTTTGCACATTACCTTGCACATTTCCATCACTGGGGAAGTTTAATTAACAAACAGATCATAGTTCACATTTATTCATTGAGACAGTAATAAGTATAAACATTCAATTATATCACATGATCTTATCATTTGATAATTTGCAATTCTACTTGATTTTCTAAAACTCCAATGTTACTTAAAGTTTATATTTTTGCAAAGTTTAATCTTTCGTATTTTTCACTTAGTTAATTATGCCTTTATTCTAAGTGATATCACGTAAATGATGACATACGTAATAAGTGAATGAAATGTTAGTCAAAATATTTTTTTAAATTAACCTCACGATTTTTGAAAAATTTAGTGGTGGGTATTTTTTGACGATAAATTATTATCACTTTAATTTCTCGAAAAAATCGATAAAACGGAAAAATTGATTGTCGGAAATGGAAAAATGAAATCGAAAAATTTGACAGCAAAAGAGACACTAAGGAGATGAGAATTATAAATAAAACAGAAATGTTAACTGATCGTTTGATTGAAATAATCAGAAAAAAATTGAATAGATGAACGGTGCTGACAAAAGAAAAGGAACAGTTCTGAAATTAAAAAAAAAAAGTGGGAGAGCGTTATTGTTAAAGAAATGAAATTATTCAACTGATAGTGATATTGCCGAAGGATTAATGATTCTATACATTTTATCATTTCTTAACTGCAAATTATATCATTCTTTATTAGAGACTGTAAATTTTATTCATCCTATCTAAACACCGTACATTTTCCTTTACTAAGGCCTATGCATCTTATTATCTCTTATTTAGGCTCGTACATTTTGTCATTTCTTACTTGGGCCTATCACTCCTTCCCAAGGGATGTAAGTTTTATCATCCCTTAATTAGTTAACAGTCATACTTTCATATTTTCAGCATCTTTAAAAGTTAATTAGATTGGATTACTATATTAAAAAAAAAAGATTTCTATTTCATAATTTCATTTTATTTCTCTTCTTTTTAATGTTTCCTGAATATATTTTATCAGTGGTGGTCACTATTGCATTAACAAAAGGGAAAATGATGAAATTAACTGAAGTCAGATAATTTCAGAAGAGTGATAACATAGGTAAACAGCTGAATAGATTTAAATAGAGTTACAGTGATTATTCTCTCAAAATATTTTGATAATATAAAATTTCTGCGACAGCATAATTACTTCTCAAAAATTTTCAGTGCAATTAATCAATTCGGTGCAAATATTTTACTTTAACACTTATCAGTGCCAATCTATCATCTTGAGAAATATTTACAACTATTTAAATTTTTAATTGCACCAACTTTTTTTGATAAAACTATGCTTCGGTTACACAATCACATATTTCTGATTAGGATGTGTAAGAAAAAAAAAGGAAAAAAAAAAAGTATACTATGACAATAAAGGTCGTTAACAATACAGGAATCATCCAGTATTGACCTTATGTTTCATTGACCAAGATTGACTTCATGCATCAAATTCTAAAGAGAAAAAAAAGTATCCTACTGCAATGCAATTTTAATTCACCTAACTATAAGCAAAATACAAAAAGGTTTTCTGTCATTTTTTTCTGTATATACAGGATATCAAAGTCCCTCGATCTAAATTGAACGACAAAATTGCAGAAGAATATATGAAATTTCAATGATCGATAGCTAAAGCATACTGAATTGTAAAAGGATAAAATATTGTCAAAGCATAATTCTATCAATTGACATTTGAAGCAAACTATTAATCCGAAAACGAACTCAAATAATATAATTTTCCGGCAATAAATTACATTTACGAATACTGTAAAACTTAAGCTGATAAAATTAAATTCCTTTAAATGAACTTAAAGAGTGATTAAATTACACAGATTAATTTGAAATATTTATTAGAAAACGAATCATTGACAGTAATGCGCTGATTTTTTCGTTTTTTTTACAATGTTATAAAAGTTATCAGTTAAACGATGAACAAATTATTCTTTTTGCTCATGTGACATTCGTATTTTTGCTTAAAATTCAATTTTTTAATTTGTTCTTAATCGTTCCACTGCCATACTGAAAAATGAACACCGATCGGCACACATCATCTCAAAATGTTTACACCAAATCTCCGCTACATCGCAGTATGCACCCTGCAAAACATATTCCCCCTCATATCACTTCATATCATTAACAACATTATCACGCACAAAATGTATAATGAAATGTCACCAAATGAACCCGCTTTTTATTTTATATTCTAATTACATCATTGTCAGCATCACTATCGTTAGCAGTATTATATCATTATCAGTATCTTTATCAGTATTCATTGTAATGTCTGATATTTAGTAGTATGTTTACTGCAACATTGATTATCATTTTTAAGAACGATAATTTACAAAAGTGTTTGCTAAGCTGAAAATTATGCATTCCAATAGTACTGCATAAATAAACTGTTAAATGTCTAATTAAGCCTTAAATTGCTTTATACATTTGTTGCACATTATTGCTATTAGCCTAAGACTCGATATTAATTTTTAGATAAATATTTTGGTTAACTACTAACTTTCATAATATCATCGGAAGAACGCAAAAATGAGCCAAAATTTATGGAAAAACGTTCAATGAAGATAAGGATAGCATGTGATATTGGCCAAATAGCTTGGGCAATTAATTCAACAAGCACAGCAATGGACAGTTCCAAATAACTGATGATCAAATAACTGGCAACAATAAAACCTGTTATTGTTGCAGGACGCTAAAATTGTCGTATTAGGATCAGGAAGCATAAAGATAGTCATTAATATCGGATTAATGTAAAAATTAAAGGTTCAATAATGATTAATTGTGATATAACAAAAACGAAACTGAAACCTAAATAGTTTGCTTGAAATTACTCTTTTATAAGGTAATAATCTGGTTCAACCTGACTTAAAGTAACATATACGTAATGTTATCCATTTGTTTACACTGCTATCAAAGTTATTAGCAACTTTGATTATTTAAATTTAATCAAAACAAGCATTCGAATAACTAAAAATTGTTTATCATACTACTACTTACTTTTTAGTTTTTCTGCTTAAAATAATATAGCACAATCGCATGATAATGATATTTTTTATCAAATTCAAAAAAAGGAGCTTGAAATTAGGAAAAAACTAGATCTTACAAAAATTATTGCAAACCTCCAATTACTATAAAAACACTTCACAAATAGGATAATTATCGGATTAGGATCAGTAAGCATAAAGACAATTGTCTGATAATCTTATCTAATTCAGATAAAGGTATAATTGACAACAGTTTTGCTTCAATTTGAATAAAAGTTTAATCACATAATCTTACTTTTAGCTTGGATAAATGTATTTACTTGAACTTGAAAAAAGTTGAGAAAGTAAAAAATGAATATGCATAGCAAAGAAGGAATTAAATAGCAAAACCCTACATTAAAATTAGATAAAAAAGAGATTTCGATGAGAAATTTCAATTCTGAATTAAAAATGACACACTAAAATTTCAAATTATTTTAGTATCTTTCATTTATCGCTAATTTGTTATTTATATTTAAGATTATAGAAACATTCTATTGTGTATTATTGAAAAACAATAGAGTATTTGAAAACAAATGATAACTGTTTATGATAAATGATAAGAGTATTTTTGACTCTTAATATATTATCTCATGCACCTGAAATAAGATGAAGTGAAGTGAACGCAATTGTCAAATGAAAATAAATGTTTACCGGATGTCCCTTCAGGAAATGCGTAAATTTGGTTAAAAGTAGAATGACATCATCACCTAACTGATAAAGCGCATTGGAGAATCGATGAACAGACATATCATCGCTGTAAGAAAAACATTAAAATCATAATAAAGCTAGTTCTGAATATTCATCTTTTAATTTGTCAGAAACTTCAAAAGTAAAAAGTTGTATTTTTCGCAAATTCAGACAACTAGACGACATCGTAAAACGACTAAAATACCTAATAAGCATTAAGCATTCAAGCGATTTGCTATCTAGAAGATAGACAATAATTGGAACTAGAAAAATGCTTCATATTAGTAATTTTAAAAAATTTAGCAATCAAAAAACAGTTAAGATACTGCATTAGTATCAATTTTGATTTTATGCGGTTAATTAATTATGGTACATAAGTAAATACTGCGCATTTATCAACAATTCATTAATTAAGTCTTTTAATATTTCTCGTCCGTGAATTTCTCTTCTGTATCTTGGAAATGCCAAGCATTATCATGGAAGTTGGAAATTTTTCAGGTAAA
Source organism: Mansonella perstans (assembly GCA_037074765.1). Taxonomy (NCBI): domain Eukaryota; kingdom Metazoa; phylum Nematoda; class Chromadorea; order Rhabditida; family Onchocercidae; genus Mansonella; species Mansonella perstans. Next base: position 34,951 of record JBAMDO010000273.1, on the reverse strand, counting down.
GTATATGCATTTCCCACATTATAGGTGCCTACTTTTCAATAAAATTTCTGATAATTAGTGAGTATTAAAAACAAACTCTGTAGCGCTTTCATCAAGTTCACAAATATTTTGGATTTCTGGGCACATCGGGACATCGTCACGTCTTTCAGATGGTGTACCCTGGATAGCATTTTCGCTACTATAATTAGAATCGGTGCAATGAAAAAAGAGTAAGCAGCAAACAAAAATGAGTTTTGCTTCCTTCTTTGGATTATTATCAGATTAATTCAAAAAAATTTTTACTAGAATAGACTTATTACATTAACTTTATTCTATTTTTCATTACAAATTCTTTTTCATGATAATCGGAGTCTGCGATTTGCCATAATTTTCAAAGTTAATTATCAATTGGGGAATTTTTTGAAGTAAGAATAGAAAAATATTCTTTAAGATTCCTACAATCACCTACGATCGAGTTTTTATCACTTTGAAGCACTGATTTAGTTTTGTGCATTTCAAGAACTGACCTTGAAATGTATGATGTAAAATTTCGTCGCATATCATTCTTTTCGGATTCTTGCGATTGTTGCTGTTGGCGGTTATGTCGCAAAAAACGCTTTGATGTCATGTACGTGTCCTGACTGTCTGATTTTGCTGAGCTTTCATCTCCAGCTCAATTTAAATAGCTCAATTTTAAATTAGACAAAAAAGGTGCATCAGGTCTGTTGTGTAACATACAACATAAAGGCTTTTTTTGATCTCCTCGTGCATAATGTAGACCTATGCCTCAAAGAATAACTGACTCAATTTACTCACTCAATCAAAATTAACTCAATTAATACTTAATTAAAAATAATTTGGAAGTAAAAGTATGATGACATTTTCGGACCCTTGCACCTGTGCTGCAATATTACATAGTAATAAAATCAGATTTTCTCCAGCAAATTTTTCATCTCGTTCGATTGAAATAATTTATGGAAAATGAATTATAAACTTCCACTGCGACGTGTCAAAATTGATAAACAGTAGGAAACAGTATTATTACGGATCCGAAGTTTATGATAGTTATCTAAGTAATTTACATTCAATCCGGTTTGGAGGAGTAGAAAAATATAGATGGCGAATACCGTAATTATATTCAGATATTGTAATAACTATCTTCAAATATATCTTTTTTGGAAAGGTTATTTGGAAACAAGAGAAATTTAAAATAATAGTGAATGATTTTATTAAAACTTTAATAATCACTCAATAATCCCCTTGATGAAAATTTAATTAATAAATTAAAAAGACATGTGATATTACCGACGCAAGCAATCAATTATACAGTGACAAAAAAAGTCATCCAATAAAAATTGTCAAGAGAATTATAAATTATAGTGATAATTAGGTCACAAAAGGTCAAAAGCGGAAGAAATGTCACTATTTTGTTTATTTAAAGATTAATTACTGCTTATCGTTTGTTGTCCCGTCGAACCATCTGCTAATTTAGCATCTGATACTGGTGAATTAACTACCGTGATATTGGTTGTGGACTTTTCGGATGGCCTGATAAAAATATACTACAAAATGCAATGATAAATGTGAAATTTTGCATAAAACGAAACATCCATCCATTTTTTCTGTAGTTCAGATTACTCTTCAAAATATTTTCTTTCCTATATTTTTACTTTATATTTTATTTAACTTTAAAATCATATCAAAGTTTCGAAATTATTTTCCTCATAAAATTTTCAACATACTTGCATATGTGTTACATTTAAGTTACACTGAAATATTAAATGCGATACTAAAATAGTATTGATGAATTAATCAAGTAAAATGTTTCGTGGTGATGACTGATCAATTAATTCATATTTCACGTTCAGAGATTTTTCACGTAATGGATATATACTACTGAACGTATGATTTACTTTTAAATGCTAAAGTAAACTGATGATAATATGAAATAAACCAACGGAATTTCATTTGAGATTGGCATATTAACAATACTCTCAATTGATGGACAATTTGGTATATCATCCGCACGATCTTTATGTTTCCTGGAGTAAAATAAATTTCTATTATCGCGGCATTATCTTGATCTTAATCACTAACTATCGATTATCGCAATATTGTCTTAAAAGTAATGGAATTTTACTGGTTATTTGATACAAAAAAGACACCATCTTGTAAATTTACCCAAAAAAAAAATATTTCGCTCAAAAAAAAAAAAAAAAATAGAAATACATTAAAATAGATTGCTCAAGAAATAGCGCTTAATTTGCATTAATAAAGTTACGCCAAATTATATTAAAATCTTTTAGGAAAAACACAAGAATTATAGCCATACATTATCCATCGTTGTTTTAGAGTTCTAATTTCTTTGCGCTTAAAACGATCCGATGACATAATTGCTCAGTCTAAAATCATAGCACTTCTCACTGCACAATCGGAATAGTCAAATCGTCAAACATAGATGTTCTATTTGACTGTATAATAAGTAACGTGATACCGCATAAGTAGCACACGTAACCCAATACAAAAAAGCCAATCACCTGATTATGTTTTTTTCATCTGCCTAGCTACTATTTATATGTTATAAATTGTGCGATTATAACTGAACGGAATTATAGTATTGTTAAAATTTCAGTTACTGAAATGATTTTCAGGTCAAAAAGACCTAAAAAGAAATACCATTTGATAACTTGTGCTAAAATAGACCAGCCAGATAAAAAAAATGTCTGAGATCTGAATTTTAAACCATTTTAAAAAGATGTCTCAGATCTGGATTTTTTAACCATTTTAAAAATCTAGCAATACATCTGAATATGCAAGTAGATCGATATTTCCCGGACAATTATTCAAAATTGGAGTGGAATTATGACGGTGTTAGAATGTAACAAACGTGTTTCAAATTTCCCTTTCAATGTTTTCGCGAAAGTTACTCGTAGAACAGACTGCTAACCTTCTATACAATACTGACAAATATATTTCAACCAGAAAATCCAATGATTTAAATTGAATTTTGAATTTCGACCGTTCGTTAATATCGCAATAAAAATGATGTTACTGTTATTATCATCAATTAATTAACAGGCTTATTCGATTAATTTTTCTCGGTTACTCTGCATGGGTTGGGAAAACGCAGTGTAGCTGATAGTCAAATAGTTAGATAAAAATTTCAATTTCTTTTTTTATTGTCAACTGTTAGGTTGGATTGTAAATTATGAGGTACACAGATAAGTTTGAACCCTAAATTTACAAGGAATGTCGAATAAATATTCATTTGAATTTAATTATACATTAACAGCCACTGTAACCATAGCTTAAAATTATATGTAACACGTTTTGACGTCATACACGTCACTTGACTCGAATAAGTCTAAAAATATTTCATTGATATATTACCATATTCATACATGCGAAGAAAACACTGAAATATTATTATGTAATTATGGCTGACAAATATAAATTAAAAAAAAAATATTAGTTTACAAGATGCTATCAAATAAAATGTGCTAAATTCAGTGTATAACGTTAAATCCAATATATTACGTTAAATTCAGTAAATATATTACGTAACCTCCAAACGCTTGTTTGTTACTCCGAAAAGTAAATGTTTGTCGATTAGCATAAGTGATGTAAGCTTTGGTAGTATCATACAATGTTATTGCCTATTAAAGGAAATTTTTCAATTCTCTAAAATTGTTCTCTTTTTTTTAATGCAAATTTCTGGTCCTCGAATACGCCAATTATTTAAGAACGCTCAGGATGGAATCTGAGCTTTTTTTTTTCCTTTTTCTTTGTTTGAAAACATCGAATTGTTTCAGGAGATTTGTGCGGGAATTGTGCTGCGTTTAAATTTCAGAGAATTTAGAGAAGAGAATACATTATGTTCTTCATCTCGAAGGATGAATAAGCCGGTCATGAAAGCAGGTGCAATACCGGATCGACCCGCGGTAGATGAGGAGCAAGCCCCTACAAACTCACTATGTGTTAAAAATAGAATAATCTCGAAGTGATCGTTAGATCTTTTTTGCCTTACTTTCAATTCTAGAGAAGTTTTTGCGATCTATTTAAAATATTTTAATGCTTGTCTTCTTAATGTTATGTCAGTGTATGTTAATAATAAGTGCCATGTTGATGTCCATTTTTTACTCAGCTAATTATAGTAATTGTTAAACAAATTCTCAAATGTTATTTCTGAAGGCAAAAATCCTGAAAGTAAGGCTTATTATATAAGAAGCGCATTTGATTTTTATTTTCTTAATAATACTCAGATTTTGTGTAAATATTAAATAATAAGTGGCTTGCATAAAATAACTGTTGCAAAAAAAAAACACGCGAAAATCTAGTTATCCGGAAGTAAGCTGCCAACATTGTCCTATGAGATTTTAATTTTAGTATCATTGTAATATAGTTGAAAACTCTTTCCAAATACTCAGTCCTAAAAGTACAGAAGTGGAAAGGAAATGAGATAGTTAAATTTATGAATAGTAATATCAGTAGAATTGAAATTTTCGACTGCTGTACTTTTAAATTCCGAATTAATATATTGAGCAACTGAAAAAAAAAAAAACTCCAATTAGTGATATGGTGCATCCAAATGCATCTAAAATTTCAAATACATCATTGCGATAGCATAAATTTTTTAATCTTATGATAAATTTGAGATATCATTTGTGATTAGTGAAAATAGAAGCAATCATTTATGTAATAACTTTCTGCTACATTTAGAGAGTAATGCAATTGAAAAGGAAGCTAATCATAAAATAATCTTCTATAGTATCAACCAAATCACTGAATAATCAATGGCTCAAATCATTTTCTCCTTTGATCTATTCCCCCGCATGATATGAATAAATTAGCTTAATAATTGTAGAAATATGTACAGGTAAGAATGGGTCATCAAGAGTAGGTATTAGTAGGATTGAAATTTTGTTATGGTTTTGAATAAATTTGTTGTTTCAGTTTTCGAGGATGGAAGTGGATGAGAGTAATGATGATAAGGAAATGTCAATGACGACAATTAGTACTCAAGATCAAACGTCTTCTTCCAAGATTCCCGGTATATTCTAAAAAAAATTATGCTATCGTTAATAACTGGAAACTCTAATTCCTTCCGTCACAAATTATTTTAGCGATCCTGTCATCATTCTCTATCTTATTAATAACATCCCACATTAAATTTTTATCATATTGATAAATCATATCATGATCTCTATCTTTTTAATATATCGTACCGTAAATATCCATCTTTCATGTATCCTACCGTAAATTTGTATCTTATTGAAATAATATCCTAACTTGAATAACTGTAATTTCCAAATTTTCTCTATCATAAATTGTTTTTTTTCTTTTTTTTTTTTTTTTTTTGTAATCCTAGCATGAACATCTCTTTATTGATATTGATATACCTACCATGAATCTCTATCTTATTGAAGTAATATCCTAGTATAAAAACTGATTTTGTGTAACTAGAATTTCTAGTTTCTATTATAAATTGCCTTTTTTTTTCGCAATCATACCGTGAATCTCTATTTATTAAATTATTTATATGAAAATTTACAAATTAAATGAAATAATTTGTAATTATGTTAACATTAAGAACATACATAATTAATTTGCAAAGAATGAAAAAATACTCTATAATATATACTACTCCCAGTAGTATCTATTATATTTACTCATCAGAGTTTGATTGTTGCAACATTCAACTTCGGATATATCGGATATTCGAAACTTTCTGGAATATTACCCTTTGTTTTACACAAAAGAAAAAATTAGCGAAATTTCTCTTTACTTTTTTGATAATACTTCTAGAATATTATAAATGTTCGGGTAACTGTTCTGGAATATCACTCTTTGAGTAATCTTTCTGAAATATTACCCTATCGCTGTTTAGGTAATGCTTTTGAAATATTATTCTTTGGGTTAGAATATCATTTCATTTTTTTGCAAAAAATATTGTGGTAGCAGGAGATGGGAAGAAGCAGAGTAGTAGTGATGATATTTTTTTTACAACCATTCCTAGCAGTGATAAAGATATTGATGACAGTGATATGCCTTCATGTAGTTCAAGTTCTGGTCTACACAAGAAAGAATTGTTGGAAAAATATCAGAAAACCCTTCAAGGTACTTCTTTTTTTAGTTTTGTTTAAATTTTATATCTACATCTGTTTTGATAACAATTAGCTTTCATTTTATGTATTATATATAAAAAATGACGTAAAATGACGTTGGCGTGAAAGTGAAATTTTAGCCCTTCTTTTACATTTGTATAATTGATAAAGTTTCATTCTATTTAATTCACTTCATTTCTTTCAAATTATAGAAACTGATTCGATAATGGAACCAAATATAATTGCAGCAGTTAAAGGATTTTTAAGCGTTGGTGGTAAACCGGAAACGGTGATTAATTCTCTTACTACTAGCTATCGTGGTTCTGCTCAGGTGTGCTTATTGTTATGTGTTGAATTCATGCTGTTTTGAACCTTTGATCATACTAAGTAAATAATTGAAAAATGAATTAGTGGAATTAATGAACTTGGAAAGTAATAAAGCAAGGAGATTGCCGGTATTATGTCAATATGAATGACCGAAGTATCATTTCGTGCAAAATAATACTTCTTTTGACTAATTTCACTGATTCATTTCCGAGTTATTTAGAAATGAATTAGTGAAAAAACATAACAAACTGACCCATTGTTCGATAGTCAGCGGTCAGTAAGCTAAATGTTGCAGTACTGCGAATTACTTGGTGATTGGTTAGCGGATTTGGAAGGTGATCGGGGAATTGTTCATGAAAGTTTCAAAAAAACTTTGAGCAAATTGCTTGAGAAACGTTTTACGGCTGAAACTGTGGATAAAAATCTTGAGACCGCTGATGATTTAGATGAATGGTTACCGGAATTGTTGAAGCATAGGTTTGATACATTACACTTTGATAAATTCCATTTCAAATGTTTATCTGAAAATTCTAAATTATCTAATAAGATTTATGTAATATGAGGAAATTTAATCAAAAGTTTATTATTATTACAGGTGTAAATTCAATTATAACCTTTCTAAAAGATATATAGATTCGAACATTTTTATTTCATGTTTGATTTAAATTAAAATTATTTAAAACTCAAACTAAAACATTAAATTTAAAACTCAAACGAAAGAGCAAACTTTTTCTTTTTGCAGCGAATGGCGTCAATTAATTTACAAACTTACTGAACAAAATCCTCGATCGGAATTTTTGGTGGAAGTAGTTCGAATGATGTCAGAAGCTGGTTTTCAACATGAAATTACAAATGTTCAGTTAGCTTCTCAACAGGTATGTAAATATACTGGATACTTACTTATCACTAGTCTGTTTATTTTCAACAATGCAAAAGATCTATGCCTTCTTAATTTGTCTTAAAATATTTTAAAAAATTAAACTAATTAACAAATTACAGCATATTTGAATATTGCATTAGGATGATTAGATGATTATCTTAACTTTCGTAGCTTGAAATTTATTGCCATATGGTACTTGGAGCAATTGACCAGTTTCTTCTGAAGCAAAAAAAAGGACCAATGACAGATGAATATGAGAAGGCACTTGCGAAATTAACTCGATTAGTTTGTCATAGTGAGCATACGTATGTGTTCACGCAAGTCCTTTTAAAAGAAATTATCAAAAGCGTAAGTTTCATGTAAAAATTAAATGAGAAGCTAAGGTTTTCTGCAAATAATACATTGTGTTGATTGTAGATAACGTCATATGCGTGATTTTGGATAACGTCGTATTAGACTGATACTTATGTAATATATATAAATAATTAAATTAATAATTAAACATAAATTACTAAATTTAACGTTACATTATATCAAAAATATTACTTAATTTGTTTTTACATTAAAAATAAATATATGTATTGAAGTGTTTTGTTTTCCCCTCTTTTTTTCTTTAATAATTTCATAATTGAAACAATTAAGTTTTTGGTCTTAAAATCTTGCTCATTTTAGGAAAGCAAGGAAATAGCAGCAGCTTGCACATATTTAACGCAAATATTACGTCATGAAGCGCATAAACGTAACTATCAAGACACGTGCGATATTCATTTTGCGTTAGATAACTGTGATAGTAATGTAAAACGAATAATTTATACAATGCTTTGCAAAAAATGCTTAAATCAAGCTGATGTTATTCGTCTTTACGAAGTAAGTATAGTTTTTGTTAATTAGTGCAGATAAAAATAAAACGGAATTTTTCTCTTTTTTTCAAAATTTAATTTAATATAAATTTACCGATCATTTTTTTATCCAGTTATTGATCATCGACAATTTTCTATTAAATAAGTTAAAAAAAAAAACGATCATTTAATTGATTTGAAATTTGTACGTATATACTTTCATCTAATTATTACCACAGCTATTATTAACAGTAACCATTCATTGATAATCTTTAATTAGTCCAATAACTGTTATTGACAGTAATCATTGACAATTTTTATTATTAACAACAATCGCTGATAATGTTTAATTAATCGATAACTTTCACTTGTGCCGGCAAATAAAAATCAATTAGAAATGCGTTATTATTTCTTAAATGTCTAATTACTTAAGCTGGAATTCAAAAGGTAATTTTGATAAATTCAAACAATTATATAATTTGTTTAAAAATACATAAAATAAACAACACGACAATTTATCTCAACATTTAATTTATTTTAACACTGAATAATTAATTGATATTGCAGAAATTGAATAACAACTGAATTAACATTTAATTTATTTGAATTCCTTTAAGAAACCACTAACTAAATTTCAAACGGTTCCTTTTTTTCTTATTTTTTAGAGTTACACTTCATCTAAACCACCAGCTATTGAATTCATCCAGGACCCATTTTTCATCGAGATGCTTATTGATGAATTATTTGCATATGATGGTTGTAAGGTTTGTTCTTCGTAAAGTTCGCTTTTAAATCTTTTTCACACAATATAATTTGTATTTGTTACAAAAATTCAGAAATTTTAAATAAATAATAACATTTTAGATTTGAAAAATTATTTGAAATATTTTTTGTAATTTAATTACCTTTTTTTCTAAATTTAATCTGTGTCTCAATTTAAATTCCTTTATAATTTTTTAAAATAATCCCTTACTTATCTAAATTCATAATAAATGCGTCCGTGTTGCAGTTGTTATCATGAACCATCATCCTGTTCATCTTGGTGTTAATACGTTCCTTCCTAATATTGGCATAGTCTTATTTGATAATAATTAATTTTGTTTTTCGCCCTTTTTTTTTTCATTTTAAAAATTATTAGACAATTTTTTAGGTTCAATCAAATCATCGATCAAAATATATTTATTTGTTGGTCTATGCTTCTTGCATAACTTCGGATAATGCAAAGTTGGAAGAGAAAGTGTGCAGCTCACACTGTCATATCATAATTAACTTACATTCATTAATTTCAATTTTACTAATTTTTTCATTGTATAATTTATCGTTTGCAACGAAATTAATTATCATAATCTGAATGTATATTTGCAATTAGACATTTTCTTCCGCACGGCTTTCATTTTAATCCGATTAAATATATCAGAAAAAGAAATAAAATAGTTAAAGCTAATCTATAATTATAATATTTTCAATAAATTACGAAACAGAAGGGATAACGAATAAATTGTGGAACAAATTGTTTGTAGTATAATATATTAGGAATAGAATATTCAAACTCTGACTAATTTAAATTTTTGCTATAGTTATAGCCTAGTAATTAAAATGCTTTTAATAAATTAAGGAAGAGTTGGAGAAAACAAAATGTATTATGGAAAAAATTTTGGATAGTATAAGAACGGAGCGAGAACTTTCAAAAAATTTCTGTTTACTACTCAGTGGTATGATTCTTGAATAGTAGCAATTTCTCCAGTTCTGTTATTTTTAAAACGCTGACTTTTTAAAACCATTTTGCATTTTCAGAAGTACAAACTGCAAATTTTTCCATCAACAGTTTTACTACGATCGGCTATATGTATTTAATTCTATCCGAATTTTGCTGTAAAAATAAAACTATAAGAATTTACAATGTAGTTTGTGCAGCAATTCAATTAATTAATCGAAAAACTAATGGATGATTTTGATAGCTGGGAATTCTTGTTGTTGTAGTAGTAGTAGTGAGGATAAGACCTTTAAAAACCTTTAAAAAAAGATTTTTTAATTATCCAAACTATCCATTAGTTCTTTGATTAATTAATTAAAGAGCAAAATCCGATTTATTTCCAATGTCAAAAAAAGGTTCGAAGTGTCGAAATTGCGTACTACTCATCTGAAAAAAAATTGAAACGTCCAAATTAAACAAATACGAAAAAGCAGTGATATCCTCTTGCTTTCAGGTATTGAATTTCCTTCAATCGCTTTTGGATTACTACATTATTTACAAGGATTTTTATTAAGCGCTGAAATATTCAGCGAAGGGGGAGCGACCCATTTTGTTTTGTTAGATGAAATTGCTACTAAACATTCTGGTTTACATATCAGGTTTGCACATCATTAAATCTTGTCAAAAAAATGATCGTTTGTAAAGACAGAGAAAATTTTGAGTAATTTGAAAATAACATTTCCCTTGAATTTTAACAGAAGGACTAAGCGATTGATAGGAATATAGTGATCGTAAAAGAGTAATTAATGAAGTTCAGCAAGCTTTTGTTTGCGTTTAACGAACTTGTCACCGCTGTTGAATAAATAATAAAATAAGTTATTCCAAAAAAAAAAAAAAAAAAATAAACTTAAAATTATCATTATTCTAATAAAAAAATCCATCACTAATGAATTTATTATTTATAAGTAACAATGATTTTAATCACGATTGCATTTCTTTGCCTGATATATTATCGTAATTTCCTTTATTTTTTTTTTGTAACAGTTTAATTTAAATCTATGAACAAAAGCATTGCTTGTAGTTTATTTAAAAATTTTGTTTAATTTGGAATTTTCTAAACTACAGTATTAAATTTCATTTTTTTTTTCATTTATATCCGTAATGTATTGATTGATTTCTGATAAATCGTTGAATTAATTGACTTAATTAGATGTTTGCTTGAATAATAGTATTGGTTTAATTTGAATGTAAATTTGATTAAAGATTATTCAAAGTGCTTTGTAATTTGTATGATCGCCAGTCAAATCTGTTACAACCAGCTGAAATGATTATCACAAAACAACGAAATATCATAGATCGTTTTGTTCATCTACTTTCGACTGGCTTTGCATTACCGGTTGTTGAGAAGATCTCTAAAATGTTTCAGGAAGGACAAATTGATGTTTCACTTGTAAGGTAAATCATGATCAAGAAAAAATTTTTGTCGCATCGCTCTACACATATCTCTCTCTTTCTCTGTCGTTGAACAAGGAATTAGCTTCAGCTTTAGTAAAAGAAGCCCAAAATAAATTAGCCATATCCTTGTCCCATTATACCAAATCATCAAATGTATTCAAATTATAATTTCACTGATATATCAATTAATTCAATTCGATAACATTTTTATTAAATTAAATCATACACATATCTGATAAATTGTTGAATGTATTTTTATAGATATTTTGCTATCGATGTTCTGGATATTATTGAGCCACCGTATTCGGAAGAATTTGTCGAAACATTTTCACCACTTGTATTAAATGAGGAAATTTTTGATAAGTCAAAACTAGCACAGATACCAGCAGCAATACAATTCATTCAAGAAATCAAAACTACGGTTGTTTCTGGAGGTAAAAATAAAGAAAGCATCACGGAACAACCAACTACATCGGGTACAAGTGAAATTTTTGTCTAATTGAAATTAAATTGGAAAAGAATAAAACAAAGTTGTCAACTAAATCAATTAAAATTAAAAGATTTTCTTTAGAAATTGAAAAAAAACTTTACCCAATTTATAACTTTAATATTGTAAAACAACCTATGATCAACATTCATGTAACCAGAACTTATTAATTTACACCGATACAAATAAGTCTTGTTTGGTAACATAACTAGAGAAATTTTTATATTAAGGCAAAATTTTTTTGGAATTTAAAACAATTCGTTTAGCAAGTTGAACTTTGGGATACTGCTAAATGTTTGAATAACAAATTTTTTTTTTTCAGTTTAATATGTTTACTTAACATATAGCAGTATTGTTTTGTTTGTATTACAATGCAGAATCATGTTACACTGTACTGGTAGCATGATATTTCTATCCTATTCATCATTTTCTAATTTTTAATTTTTCTCGTCTTTCAGTTTTCTTCTCTTTTTTTTAAGGTAAATTCTAATGCAAATTAAGTACAGCTTACTTAATGCAGCTTCAGCAAACGTAGACAAATGAATGGGAATAACACGTTGTCATATAACAGCTAAAAAATTGATCATATCAATGGCGTCGAAAAAAAAAAAGTGCTTCAAATTAGTGAATTTATTATCTATTATCTATGATTGTGCGACTCTTTTCATGATAGTTAAGTTTTGCATTGTTAGTTGTGTGTATGATACAAGGATATCACATATTTAAAATAAGTAACAACTTTATATACAACAACATGAAAGATTTCCAGAAACGTCAAAAGGATTTCCATATACTCACAATATATTATTCCAAAGTTTCCATTAATGATATCCCGTTCCTTCAAACAAATCAAAATAAAGTCATAATAAGAGCAAAACTCGAGATATGATGAGATATTTACAAGAGACCAGAAAAACTCAAAATGATTATCTTCTTCTTCTGAATCTCAACATAAAATTGTCTGGACAGATTATGCTAACTTTATTCACTCAAATGCTATTACGGTAGTAATTCCCGTAAATATGAATCTTTTTCTTTTCCTCAGATGAAAAATTTTCCTTTATATCCACCTCCACAGAAGCATCAATTTCTCTTATTGAGGGTTTAACAACCTCAAACATGCATTTTGAATGTTAAAAGTGCTATGCAAACTAGATTATCAATTTCAATACAATCATCAATTCCTAGTACTGTTGTGGAGGATGATACTGCTGCTGTTGTTGCTGCTGCGACTGCTGTCCGTATGACAACTGTTGCTGACTGAATCTAAAAACATTTTTAAATCACCAAGCCAAATGATATGAGAAGTGAATCAAATTTTTTAAGAATGAGCATGAAGTTTTTCTCTTTTTTATCTCATAACTGAATCTAGATAAATGCAAAATTAACATCTTTACGCGCACAGAATAAAAATGAATAGAAATTTGGAAGCAATAAATGGGGCAATACCTACCGAGAATCATACACTGCTTGCTGCACCGATTGTGTACCGTAAGTTACACCACCGCGTTGTTGATGATGTACAACATACTGGGTACCTCCTTGAGAATCTGCAAATACAAAATTTCATACAAAAAAAGATGGGGTAGGAAAGAATCAGACTTTTGGGAGGACAAAGAAACAAGCAGAAAACGAAAACAGAGTGAGAGATGGGAATTTTCCAGTTAAAATGAAAAAATTCTATCTACCTTGCTGCATTTGAATTAGCTGTTGCTGCTGCACATATTGCTGCTGCTGCTGCTGCTGCTGCTGTTGCTGCTGCTGCGGCTGCTGCTGCTGCTGTTGTTGTTGCTGTGTATGACCAGCCATTTGCATAGGACTAGCACCAGTCTCAACTTTCATTATCATACCACCACCATACTGTGCCGGTCCGCCAGAGATTTGGTAGGCTAAAGCACGGTAGAAATGACACCTGATAGGGATGTTTATGTCGAATTATAACCAAACCTTCGATTGATCCGGAAACAGTTAATAGTACAGGAACTGAATTTTCTTTAACCATGTGCAAATAACAGCTATAATAAACTAACCGTTAACATCTTGCATGGCTGACTGAGGTCCACCTGTTGCACCCTGTTGCGTTGCAGTAGCACCACTAGCTGCTTGTGCTTGTCGCTTTTGTAGGATCATCGAGTGAATCTTCATTTTTGAATCCTCTGCCGTTTGATTATTCATTGCAGCGCCTAAAAAATTCTAATTCAGTGCTAAATGAGTCCTATAATATGCGCGTTTTAAAGCAAAAAAAAATGCGTTTCCACTTCTAAGGTTTATGAAATCACAGTTGTTTAATCAGTAAATGCAATAATGACGTTGAAACAGTAAGCCAGATCCTCTATTGCATAGATTTCCTTGTTTGCAGTTATCAGCTAGTTTAAATGAATGATAGTATTACAGCAAGTTTTTAAAGATAAAATAAGTTGGCGGAGAATGGAACTATGATTTTCTTGGATATTAAAGAATGTTATTTTCTCACCTGGTTGCCCCGCACCAGTTTGAGGCGCCGAGGGTCCAGCTGCGAACTGTTGCGACACACCTCCTTGCTGCGGACCAGTAGCCCAGGTTCCCGGATATGCCGATTGCGGCGGTGGTGGCCCACCGCCGCAACCAATCGGACCAGTCATTTGTTGTTGCTGCTGCGCAGCGGCAGCTGCAGCTACAGCTGCTACAGCTAACTGATCAACAGTTTGTTGCCGCTGCTGTCGCTGTTTACGAGTGGTGCCTTGAGCACGAGTAGAAAGACCTGTTGCTTTGCGACGTCCACCTGTAAAGAAAAGAAATAGACCGCAATAGCGGCATGAACAAATTTAGTACGCTTTAACTTTTAAGCAAAACAGTGAATTTGTATAACAATGACACCGTAACCTGTAACGAAAGATTTACCTCTTGCACCTCTTGGCGATGCACTGTTTCGACCTCGCCCTGTTAGATCTGGCAGCGTGGGCATCTGAGCCCCTTGTCCTGGAAACATCATCGTTGCCGCAGCATTTGGTACGCCAGGATTACCAGATGGCGCAGATCCATCAGAGACGGATGTGCAACCAGGAGTGGCACTTGACTGGTACCCCATTGCACGACCTTGTGCTACAGGACCCAATGTTGTACCTACATCCATGGCTGTACCACCTGATGTCACCGGTACATTCTGGAATGAAAAAGAATCTTAAAATAAGTGAATTATAACACTGTCATTGTTTATCGACACCAAATCAGTCAGAGAATGCCTCCAGTGATAGACGTATACTAAGCATAAACAACCTCCTTCTGAAAGAAGCTCACGTGCAAAATATCTAAATCAATCGATACTTTCAATTGCAAGGGCGTAATTCTGATCGACATACCGTAGAACTGGCTGATGTAGTTGTTGAGGTAGCCGCACTGGAAGAAACATGATGCAAAGTTGCCGGTGTCTCTGATACATCCATCATCGGTGGTGAAAGATAGATATCCAGATTGGGCGGTCTGCAACAATATTTAATTTTGAATCACGGTAATTTTGATTCTGGATCACCCACATAGCTAAGTTAAAAAGTTAATCAAATTCAGATGCGCAGAACGCTCTACTGTTGGCATAATGGATGATGACTGAAATTAGAAGCTAATGATGATCAAGAAAAAAGTGGTGTTTAAGCATAACAATTGACAATAACTTGAATAAGATGCATATCTAAGATTCTTCTTCAGAAAAATATGATTTACCGATCCATTCCACAAATCGTTGGGCGAACAAATTCATTGTAGTGAGAATGATGTACTAAACGTTGAATACAACGTTGTACGGGGACTGGCAAACGATCTAATTTTACAGCCTACAACGTGGAAATTTTTGAAAAAGAAAACGATATGATACCATTCACAATATTTCATATTAATGTGGAAATAAAATTAATAATTATGGCATAATATCTTAATGTTAAACGATCACAAACCTGTAACATTGACCAGTTCCAGGAACGCTTCAATAAAGATGAATCGACACTCAGGAATTGTATCATATCATAAGCTGATAGCTTCACCTTTTCAGCAAACTGCAAAAATAAAGGCTATGTTTCACAAACGATAGTCTTTCAACAGATAGTTAAAGTGAAGTAAGGAGCAAATTACACAACTGAAGCCAACAAAGAATTGGAAAAGATGATTAACTGCGTATTTGGATATAATGCTTTAAAATATAACGCTAGCTAAATATGTAAAGTATGACAATATATAAATACCTTTAAAACGTTCCATTTGTATATTCCACGGAATATTCTATTGCTCTTTTCTATTTTGTATGCAGAATTAATACGGAAAAAAAATCTTTCCATCCAATCAGTCACCGGTGGTGTCTAGCGTACGGAACCATAAATTTCAGGAGTGGTTTTTTGTTACCGAACAACATAAGAAGGCACAAACCTGCAGCCCATGACGATTAGCTTTTACTGTTGTTTGGATTATTTGTCCTTGCAATTGGCTCTTCCCAAGTTTTTGTGGCGAAGTTGGTACAGTACCGTATGGTTCACAAGTTATCAATTCGAACTGAGGCTTTGGAATTGGCAAAAACTGCATCAGTGAACGAAGTTCAGGAATTAACGTACGTTCATTGAGTTCCTTCTATAAAACTGTTATTTTTTATATGTTATCATTTTAGATATAGGTTGCACTTCAGATATTACTAATCTTTATAGTCACTTCTCCATCTTAAGTTTTTAAAGGAATTATTATCATTTAATGGATGTGACTGGAAATTTCATACTCACCAATCAGTAATTTTTAGTAACTTACCCTCAACTTCTTAACGATCAAGGAATAAGTGGGAAATCGAAATTTGGTATCTGGATCTTGTGTATTCATTGCCGCTGCATTCATCGGATCAGTAATTGACCATATCAATAGAGTAGATAACATATCGTAACATGAATCGAACAAATATCTAAATTCGTGAGTTAATTCATATAAAAAGGGAAACTTTTTAGTACACTGATACTTTTATCATTGTACGATGAAGTGTGAAAAAAGCAATCTGGTACGCAGAACCTCAAACAATAATAACGAAACAAAAAAATTAAGCAAATGAACGATTACTGCAAGAATGAAATTAAATAGTTGTTTACCCATCTCGTTCCTTTGAGATAACTCCATAAAGCATTAGCTGAAACAGCGTCAGTGCCCAGGTGTCACAAATTGAAGTATGACATACTGAGTCAAACATACCTCCAACCAAAGATATGCGCAACAGCACTCCTTCACGTTCTAACGAAAATATGCGCAAATACGGTAAAAGAGGATTCTATAAATGCTACAATTATTTCACAATCACTACCGTTTGTTTTCTCTACAAAGAATATATTTTTAATGCTGGAATTTAAACAAATTGTGATTTAACGATACTTTGAACTTCGAAATTCTTCTAGCACTTCAAACTGCTATGCAATATGGATACTGATTTAGAAAATTCAAAATAAAATAAACAGAAATGAATTGATGAAACAATTTACATCTTTAGCTTTCATTGCCAACTCCTGCAGTTGTTTGAGCATTGAACCAACTAAACCATCACGTTGCTGTTCTTCCCCGTTCAAACATGTCAGTACTAAATTCAAGAATGGCTCCTGACTTAGCAACCACGCGCTAAAAGAATCGAATTTTCAACAGTATGTTTACGCCAAAAGGTAATATTATATGCATTCAGAAGTAATAAAACCGGGCTACAGAAAAAGGATCGTACTAACAGGACATACCTTTGTTGAATTCTTTCCTTGTTATTATCTGATGAAGTATCGAGCATTGCTGCTGCTTCTTTCAAAAATTTTCCTTGTACAGTAATCGCGGGGAATGAAGCTGGCAAATTTCCCGGTCTGGGGCAGGCATGGATTAGTGGACTAATCAGCCAGTAAGCAGTGATATCTTTCAACCTGAAAATTTCTTTATCACCAATATTAATGTTGCTTAATTATTTATCATATTTCTCACTCCAGAATGACTACATGTGATAACCAAATTTGTGGAAAGTGACTGCTAATGAGTGAACCGTTATTTCAATGCAGTATCATTAATCACGAATTAAATCGTAACTAACGTTACAAAAGTTGCTCTGTAATATTTGTGAGCCTACAGCTACATGTAAGATTAAATAATGTTTAATTACTCAATAAAGATTGATGAAGACATTACTAGCCTGAAATCTTTGCCAACAGCAGCTGGTGGTAATTTTTTATCAGATTTATGTGATTGTGTAAATAAATCACGACAGCATTTGCCAATTTCACCAAGTAATGCATCTGCAGCAATTGCACCTTGCTGAGCATGTTTACTCGTACAACCTTCCGGTGAGATCTATAATAAACTGTTACTAATTAATTAAACAAAAGTACAGTTTCTGATCAATCCAATATTGCCTTCCCAAATGAAATATAGTGACAAAATTTTGGGTCACAGAAAAACAATAAGCTTTGATTATAATGACTACTTCCATATTACTTTTCTTAGAAGCATATGTAGATACCTTTCAAAAGTTTTTTAATGTTATTTTTAGGTGATGCTAATATACGCATGTACAAGAACTTGGTGCTGATAATAATTAAAATCAAGCAAAACAAATAATAACTCCACGAATATATAAATGCAGAAAAAAAATAGCATGAATGTCTGAAATATGCCAAAATTTTGTACCTCTCGGATCATTAATTTTAAATCAAAATATGTTGCCCGTGTATTCCATATATTCAAAACATTGAGCAGTTTATCGATTAGTGATTTTTTACTATTCCCATTACAGATAGTTAATTCACGTACTATTTCACGTTCACTACGTCTGCGCAAAGCCATACGTAATAATTGTTGACCCTGAAATTATGGATAAAAAAATGCAGAGAAAAATGAAATATTAGCTATCAAAACTAAATTGAAATCCTCATACTTTAAATCATCCTATTTTAAATTATCGGGTAGAATTTATACAAACCAAGCAATTTTTGCGAAGTTGATGAGAGGAGAAACAATCCATAGCACCATCTTCACACCGTCTATGTATTCGTTGTGTGACCCATTCTTGCTCGCACATTGCCATCAGTACTCCTTTCGACAGTTCCGCTATGTATTCACGACGAAATGCGCGTTGATCCATCGATTTGCTACTATGAAAAAAGTAGAACTCGAAAAACTTTCATTAGCTGATTACTTCACTCAGCCAAAAGTTAACGAAACGCGATGCAAACAGATAACACAACATTTAGAACAATATCAAGAATTGCCTCATTAGTCTATGCAGAATTTCTCACAGTAGACCGTCTAATTCACCATCTTCTGCTTACATAGCAATCCCGTTTTAATTCACAAAATCATTTTTTTATTCGATTCCGGATGATCATATATCCTATTTGATTTAACTAGTAAAAGCAATTTTATTTGCTAAATTGTTAAAGCTTTTGGAATGCTCTGTATGACATTATCCAACTGTTGTTAAAACGCGACGAAATTTCTACAATTCCGAGAAAGTGAAAAAAATATTTAAAAAAAGCCTTACTCATCCGAATAGCGATCTCTCAGTTTATGCTTAGTGTAATCGGCGATCATACAAATTGTAACCAATAGTGCGCAAACCTCATCGCCCACATCATGTAAATGACTTTCCGCTAAGATCCATCGATCCGCTTTACAGATATTCGAACTAATTTGATCACCAGTATACTGCGGTGAAACTGCAATCCGTATATAAAACTAGCATTTAAAAGGCATACCATCTGCTTTACTAAACTGATCATTTTACTATTTATTTAATCACATTTCTGGTGTATGACATACGGATGATAGGTTGGTCGCTTTGACATATGATATCAGCTAGCACCAGAAGTGCCAAACAAACACCCGCTTCTGCGTCCGCATCCGGCACTTTGCCTACAAAACATATAAGCAATCAGAAGTTGCTAAAAAGTCATCGAAGGGGATACTAAAATCATTTTCTCTATGAATTCAAATTAAAAATCAATACTTTTTCTTTTGAGAATTGTTTAGCCTTGAACAACGATCAGGCAATTCAATTTTTTAAGAAATATTACAATAATTTGCTGTTAATTCCTCTATATTTTCCGAGGAAGATGTAAATATCCATTTGAAAATAGACTCACTTAGCTTCAACTAACGGCTCTATTGTTTATTCTAGTTTTTCTGCAACTAACCAATTCCGCAGTTAAGTAACGATTTCAACACTGTATGTAGCAGTTGATGAACTAGTGCATTTATACTGAAACAGCTACGTCCCGCCAGCAGCATATAAAATGTCGCGATATTATAGTGACAAGTTGAGTCTTCCACCTGTATTTGAAACATGAATATTGCAATGGAAGTTTATTAATGTTATTAATCCTTCCTTCACTGCACATTTCAAATTTTAGAAATCGCAGTAACACTTCAGGCTTTCAAAACGATCCTCACAATACTACCAAATAAGCACACCAGTTAAAATTCCGCCGTCCTGGATTATCTGACAATTTAGAACTCTCGAAAAAATTAAAGAAAAATTTAGATAAAAAACTGGAAAATATTTACATTGATTTCCATTAAGAGATCCGGAAATGCTGAAGTTCCGCCTTGCAAACTTGAACAGCAGAGTGCTTGAAGAGCACCACACCAATCCAAATATTTCTCGGCCTGAGCAGCCTGGGCGCTGACGTGCCCACAAATATTTGCCAATTCGACTAACCGGTCCTAAAATTCTTGTTTATAAATCATGTTCCAATACACTGACACACACACTGCAAGAGCATTTATTCAAAACATTCCATTCGTTTTTTTCCAATTTGATCTAAAATCTGCTGGAGTCAAAATATTCTTCAAATCAATTAATCTAATCGAATATAAAACAGTCACTAGACCAAATAACATAATATATATACTATTAATTCAATAAAAAATGGATAAAATACCCCTGTAACTCGTTCCACAGCTGCTGTACCACCAATTCCCATACTCTCATTGCTACCTGCACTGCTAACTCCACGTACTGCAGTAAGAAGTGCGCTAACAACAAAACTGTATCGTGCATCATCCGTTCCATCAATAACTGTGTGTAAGCGGCGATATTCATTAAAGGAAAATATACGCCTAAAGATAATAACTGCAAAATTAACATGATTGGATGAAATTGTGCATGAAAAAAAGCAGCAATAAGACAAGCATTTCGAAAAAAACGAAGTCACACTTGCACAAATATATATGCCTCTCTCATTGCAAAAATTGTATTTATACACATTATACAAGTCACCATTAGCAAACTATCAAACCTATTTGTACTATTGAAATCTAAACTGGAACCCTTCTAAAAAAATACTTCAAATAGACAAACTTTGGTTCCTCGAGTAACTCTTTGAAAGTGCTTGCATTATACGCATATCGTTGTCCTCCACATGGATTCTTATCGCCAGTACTATGTGTCGGTTTCCAGGGTGGTATCACCCGTTTTAACAAATCGCGCTTTGCTTCGATTTTACGGCTGCACAAGCCTGTAATGGATCTAAATAGTAAAAAAAGTAAGTTATCTAATGGGAACTTCCCAAAACCTGAACCACAGTTGAATCAACAATTAACTGTTAACCAGTTTCGATGAGTTGTTTCTTTGCATCAAGTACAAAAACAGCAATAGTCCGTCCCCAACCAGTTAAACATGAATCTGATGATTTCAGTTGACTTTCAATAACCCGATACAGCCTGCAAGCACTTTATAAGATGTTGCTGAACAATCATGCATTTACAACAACAATTTTCATGCAGCTAGTATTTCAGAAATGGTCCAATTTTGTGTCAATAAGATGTAGATCCTTCAAAATTCTTTCAGTCTATGTGTTGGCTAAACCGATTATGGCAATCCGCAGTTATGATCATCGTCAGCCAGTACGTGGCACTGTTCTTTCGTTTTTAATAGTATATATATATTAGTTGACCAAAATACTAAAAAAAAAAAAGAAAAAAAAAAAAACAACGAGGCCTACCCTTGTACAATATTGGGAGCATTTTGAGAGTACAGAAAATAATAATAATTATGGGAAATGTATGCAGTTAGAACATAACCAAGCTGCGCTGATATATTGCTTGGAACACAGTCAACACGGCGCTCCAGCAGTACTCGTTCAATTAGTACTAATAATGGCAGTAACTGAAAATTGAATAAACAAATAACTGGATTCTTATTTGTTTATTTAATTTTAATTTCTACTGCTCTAAATCCTTTTTCTAAAGATGAATATCAGATGCAATTTTCTCTTCCAAGATCAGAATTATAACTTATTACTACTAGTCACCAGCAAGTACATTTTAAAAGTGTGGCAGAAAATTATAGTGACATCATGAAACTTTTCCGGAAAACTCTTTCACAGCGCATAATTCAGTTTCATGACAAAAGATACGAGCAATCAAACAGCTTTGAAAAATTGCCTGCGCAAAAACAAATGAGAAGAAAATGTTAAACAACTGACTTCTTCAGCGAGTTCCATAATGCCGGCAATATTCTGTGCCAGCTCACACATCTCTAAGACAATATCGAGTCCTTCAGCGGTAGGTAATACACAACTGTGTCCATCAACAAAATCTTGTACCATTTGAATAAATGATTCACAGCACCAGCCACAAAGAACAAGCTGATCGTAATATGTACATGATCTGTAACCAAGAAAGGTAATTTTACAAAGTAAATTAGTAAATAGCGTTTGAAAATCCGACTGAGAAAAAAAAGCATTAAAAGAGACCGCATCAAAGAAGTTTACCGTAAGTGTATCACAGAAATGTTAAGCGTGATATATAAAAGTAATACGATGTCACCTGAATTTGGCCATGCTTTCTTGAAGCTGTTCACGTGTAGCTCGTTTTTTAAATCGTATTTCCAATGGTTTATTGAAGGAAAATTCGACAACAATTCGCTTTTGCCAAATTTTTGCTAATTCACGTGCCAACCGTCTCAACTCCTGTTTCATAGCATCACGTTCCGCACCAATTCCGTACAACAGAAGAGATCTGTTAAAAAATGATTCCGGATTATTACGGCGGTTTGTTGTAAATCTGCGACAATGAAATACTCATAGCGAACAGCCAATTTAAAAAATATCTATAAATCTATGCTTACCTTTGATTGCATTCGCTTCTGTATTCAGCTGACTGCGGAATGGGTAAATGTATTAACAATCGTTCATGCACTGATAAATTTCTCCATAAATATGGATGCTCATCAGGTAATTCAGACGGCATTGTCACAATTGGAGGTGGTGCCGCAACTGCTTTTGCTAGGAAAACTGCATTTGGTTCACTGGGTTGAGATGCAAATGTCGAGGATAACGTAGTGGTATTGGATGACTCCTGATGATGCTGAAATTTTTGTTTTGTGACATTTTTTCGACAGAAACAAAATTAAATTATTCAGATTGATTAAAAATTACGCAAATTGGAAACAAATAAAGGACATTCAAAAACGTAGAAAGAGACTCACTTTTTGCTTGTCTTCCTTCCGTTTCCTGATTTTTTGCATTAACGGAATGTATTCCAACATTTCACCAGTCCG
Source organism: Mansonella perstans (assembly GCA_037074765.1). Taxonomy (NCBI): domain Eukaryota; kingdom Metazoa; phylum Nematoda; class Chromadorea; order Rhabditida; family Onchocercidae; genus Mansonella; species Mansonella perstans. The sequence continues at coordinate 11,666 of JBAMDO010000273.1, read as the reverse complement.
AATTAATTCTTTCACATAAAAATCGTGGGAAAAAACACCGGCACGTTGCAACTCAATGAAGAGAAGCATCAGATTAGCAAACTCTTGACAAAAACGATCTTTGTCGGTACTTCCTGGATCCGGTCCTTCTGTTACAAGAAATTCTAGTAATATTTCTTGCAGAGTTAATGAACCTAAAATCAAACTTCTGCAATGAAATAAAACATTCCTTTGATACTAAATTCTCTAACACATCATTGCATACATTAACAGCGTTGTAAAACCAAAATCATAGTTGAACGCTCTACTGGGAGATCTCAGATTGTCAGATCTCAGATTATAATATTTAACATTTTGTTTCCTTCCGAGAGCTAGTATAAAACCTCATTTTCTGTAGCCGAGCTAATAGAAAAAGGTTTGTTTAGATGAATCATATAGCTATTCCACTGACCACGACTAACCATTTTAATGAATAAGCATTTTAAGTAGTAGTACGCTAATCGACTAAAAAATATACCAAATTTGAAAGTTTTTCGATGATTAATCCGAAATGCAAGTAACTGAGCAACAAGTAACGCACGATGGGTCCCCTCCCTTTCCACTGTTACTGCCCACTGCAGAAGCACCTTCACGCGAATCGCATGTTCATGCTATAAAGCAATAAAAATTTATAATCAAGAAGATAAAGACGAATAAAGCAAAGATTTTTATTAAACAAAAAATGGGCATGAATCTTATCAAGAAATATCAAGCTTACCTCAAAACTTTCTTTGGAGGATCCGTTAAAAATTACTGCGTAGATCTTTTCGATGCAGTTTGGTTGATCCAAACGTGCTGCATCAAGTATACCAACTATTTCCAGGCATTGCGAAACCATAGTTGCTAAAAGAAAAACCAATATATGAAAATTTGGATTACAAATAACGTAAAAAAAAATCCATGAAGAAACGGGAAGTTATTAAAGTGTCGTTTTTTAATTAGCAATACTCCCAAATTTGGATTTTCTGATTCCCGTAGAAAATCTATTTTCAGACCAAAAGAACTCCAGGAAAGCATTCACGACGTGTGAACATCAAACAATTCTATTCAATCTACCTTCTGATAAGATTGCTTGCAATTGAATCTTTCTAGTATTAATCAAGCAATAGTTCTATCTACTCAATTTTTAAAATTGATCCACGAAATGTTTTGAATTCTTGTGTATACGTAATCATAGAATACGAACAAACCAAAACCCTTCTTCTGTGCATAATTCATTGACCATTTATTTTCGCAAGCACGAGAACGCCGCCGTACTTCAGCCAGCCGAAGCTGAATGAACTCCTGCAATCGCTCCGTGCCATGACCTGGTGGAGAAGGAAGACTTTCGAATGGACATGGTAAATGATCCAGTGATGAGCCGCACAATTGATGAAGCATTGTAGGAGGACGTCCTGGTGATACTGTAATATATGCAACATTATATCATGTAAAAACCTAATTAGAGATAAATAAATGGATGTTTCCAGACATGCACCTATAATCCATGGAACACGAAAATATAACCTACCGTCATATTTATTCCATACCAGAGCACCAGGACAATCAATTAGTATGGCGTATAGCATACCAGATAATGTCAGAATTATTGCACGCTGATGAATGCATTGTTGCATATCATCGAACAGCTCAACACAATCCACTGGTCTCAAAAAAATTATTATAAAGATATAATGGCATGAATTTAGACAATCATTCCTGTTCCATTTGATAAATATCGAAACCCCAGAATAAATGATACTTTTTCCTAAGAAACATCAAGAAAAATTTTTCTTAGATAATTCGAGAACCTCAACATTACCCTATATGTAGTCATGATATCTATTTGCTGCATAATGAAACTGGTTGCTCCAGACATAGCAACATTCACGTATAATTTAATGATGTCGTTAAACAAACCTGCCTTCTCGCTCCTCAGCTTCGTCTCGATAAAGTTCCAATCTGTGACATACCAGAAATGCGCATCTTTTCGACAAGATTATATTCTGCGTAATTTGATCGGTGTACTGACAAATAAATAGAAGGAAAAGACGGAATGTGATATAATGAGACTGATTATTGCTTGAAGCAAGTCCGGATCCTGCAATAAGTTCCTCAGAATCACGATGACACACCTGACTGCACTAACTGACAGTACATAAACTATCTTGAGCTTACCATGATGCAAAAAAGGATGAATTGATGACTTGTCATTTTGACGATTTTCAACAGATTGTACAAACCGGTCATTGAATATATCTAGTAAGTCCATCAAAAATTCTTGTTTTTCGACCATTCCATCCTAAAACGGTTGAGATGTTTCCAGTCACTGGAATTTTGTACAAAAACAAGGACAGAGACAAGAACAGAAAAAAAAACGAAATGATTCATGTAAATCTGCTATATGCATGGAAAATTAAGAGCTTACTTCGTAGGCATGTTTACAAATATACACAAAATGTGGCCATCGATCAGTATAAACAATATTAGATTCTAGCTTGGCACTATCGCTCATTTGATTAAGCATTAACTTTACAAATTTCGTGAAAAGTGATGCGAGCTCTGCAAAGAAACATCAAGAAAATTCAAATAAATAGCGGATAAAGCAATTAGCTTTAATCTGTCGAACGATGACCTTCAAAAAACTCCAGTAACTGTCCTATAAGTACGGATGTTAATCATATTCTGTTTACAAAACTCTTAGAATCAAGTCATTAGCAATCTAATATTATTATGCTAAAACTGGAAGTCCAAAAAGATTTTTACCAGAAGCCAGTTGGTCAGTGGTGGACTTTTTTTGCTTGTTAACATTGGCACTACATCCTTGACCACCGACAGCAATTAGTTTTAGGAACCATAGCGCTCGACTAACTGGTACTTTATAATCACACAAGTACTCCAACGCATCCTCCTGCGATAGCTTTTAGTGTTTAACAACGATATATAGTAAGACAAGAATTTGAATCATCATATATAATTACTTCATCCTTAGTTTATTTTTTCTAAAGTCATTAAAATACATTTACTTTCGAGTGTAATTCTGTAATTTGAATTTGTTATTCTATTTAGGTGGGACTTATAATCGGAGCAATTTATCAAGGTGTTCCCGAAATCATATTACAAAGTTAAATGATTATATGGTTAGATGATATTCAAAAATAAACCTTTTTGCGAAAAAATGGTGGCTTCCGGGCTAGTACTGCCAAAGGTTTGCCATGAGCTAAGTCAGTAAACCAGTCGTTCCTTTCTTTTGATTTTTTCGCTTTTTCCTATAAAATACGAAAAGAATTGGAAATATTGTTACCAATGGACTTTTCAGGTTGATACATACATGCATCACATAAATTTGGATTGATATCCACGTAACTGATAAATGATAAAATCCAGGAAATGAAATTCCGGTCTTAAAATAGGGTAGATGGCATCTGCGAACAAAACGCATGAAATATGAAACAGTTTACCGCATTATGGCTGAACTGTTGGAAATGTATTTGGAGGCCAGCTCCTAATCCGCTTCCTCCACTTCCAATATTATCTTTGGTAATAGCATTTCCGGCACGCCTCCTTTCTTTGTCCAGATTTGCATTTAATTCCATTTTTTTCGCCATTATTTGCATTACTAACTGGGCTCCGCGTAACATGGTATCATCCAAACGATCCAATCGTGGCATCTTAAAAACACCCTTAAGTTATCTTTCTTGATATTAACCATATTTACTCGATAATTTAAGAGATTATATCTCAGGTATAAAACATTAATATATATCAGATCACAGGCATATTATCCAAAAAAAACTTAAAACAAACCACTTAATTCGTTCCTCTTAATTAGTTCCAGTAAAGTCAACTATAGTTCAACCTACGAATTGATACAATAGTCAGTGATCTGCGTGAAATAATACCTTGACGTTATAGACAATTGATTCATGCTCATAAGATGTCACTGCAACTTGATAACCTTTCTTCAAACGATCCGCTCCTAGGTTATCCTCTTCCTGTTTCGCCTGCAAATATTAACATGTGCTGAAATGATTTTACAAGTAATTTGTGATTTATATTGCCAGAAAGTTTGTGCCTAAAGCAATGAAGTTGTATTGGAAATAGCAGTTCTTACTGTATTATGACAAAGTCTAAGATAAATCAGAGTTTCATTTCGATCCTTCAATTTTGACATGAACTCATCGGAAGATTATTTCGCAACTAAGATAACAAAATGGAAAGTTAAAGTTAAATTTTAACTAACATCTTGCGGATAAACATCCGGTGGTCCCAATCGATTCCTTTTTAAAGCTCTTCTTTCAGGTGTTTGATAGTGCCATGAGATCACGTTCAAACTTTTCATTGCTATTTTATTCCTTAATTTTCTAATTCTTTCAACCGTTTTTATTCATTGTAAAAGATATTTATTAATGGAATTTGATAACGCATGGAAATACTCAAAACCAAAAATAACGAACGAAATATCCAATAATAACAGGAAATAAGATATATCATATGAAAATACAGCACAACTGAAAAAGAAAAAATATTATCTTCTATTGAAAAAGAGCTATTAAAAAATACCACAAATTTTCCAAAAAAAAAAGACACAAATTACACATCTATTATTCAAAAATATGCTTGCAGTTTAATTATGAAACAGATATCATTCAAAAGCGTATGTAGAATTCGAAAAAAAAGGCCGATTCTTTTCAATATTTCTCGTGTGACAAAACTATCCACGCGTAAAAAGGTAAAAATACCTCACGCGTAAGGTATTAAAACGCGTGAAAAATTAAATTTCAACGTTAGATGTCATCTAATGTCGAAATTTATGCGCAATAAATGAATCAACGTCTAGTGCCAACAAGAACTACAAATAACACCGCATTGATATCGAGTTCCAAACTTGCGTTGCATATCGATCCTGTGCAGCAAATTTTGAAATGAAATGGCAAAAGATGGTTTCAACGTTTTACGTATGGATAGTTTTAACGTTTCACGTGAGAAATGAGTTAGACGCTTTGCATATGGGATAATTTAACGTCTTACACGCAAAGTAGTTCTAACTCTTGGACGCGGAATAGCCTTCCGTTTTACGTACAAGAGAGTCTTAACGTGTCAAATGTTAGATAGTTTTAACGTCTCACATGCAAGATAATTTTGATGTTTTACACGCAAGATCTTTTGACGTTTTACGCGCAGGATAGTTCAGCGTTTTACGCGCAAGATTGTTTTATCGTTCTACTTTCAAGATAGTCTTAATGTTTCCACGAATTTCTAGAATTATATGAATATGGACGTGATAGAAACGAATAGTATTATAAGTGACAGCAGTAGCGCGATAGTAGTATTAGTAACATAATAGCAGTCTAATTACATGAAATAATTATTACGTTATAAAAAATAATCTATTTACGTGAGATGATTATCACATAAAGCAAATGTAATAAGTAGTGGTATTAGTAGTTAATTGATAAACTTAATGTTAATATGGTGGTAATATTATAAAATTGGCAGTAATTTTGTTGAAATGACAGTAAAGAACCTAGAAAATCAGTGCTGCAAGTACCATTCAGAAATCCACCAATGCTTGCAATATATTTTTTTTTGCTTATTTTGACCATCAAATATAATCTGAAATTATAAAAATTAATGAAATTATAATCTACAAATTACTGATAGTCAAGAAAATTCACTTCCACTTTTAGCCTTTAATAAAATTTATTTCTAGAAAAAAAGAATTAAAGTTGTATGATTTTTATTTTTGCTTTGATATCGTAGCTGTGCTTGCTGCTATCGAAAATGTTATCGGTTAGTTGTGTAGCGATTAAATTTACTTCAAAGTCCTGTGGGAAAAATTAAAATAATTACTGATTAATAGCTTTGTATTTCAGTGAGTTATTCAGGATGAACTATTATTATTTCTAAAATTTTGTTAAAAAATTTTGTAAAATGCCAAGTAAAATTAAAAAAATTTTATCATTTGGTTGCATCACAATTTGTTAACTATGTAATGGTATTGAATGCAGATGTTAAATGGCATTCCGCTCGCTAATAAAGATAATTAGGGCAATTATTAATATTGCATTTAATCTGTTACGTGAAACTTTTTAGTTGTCAAGTATATGTGATCAAATCGAAACATATCGTTTCAGCGGTTCTTATATTATCGTTGATTAATATTTTACTTTATTATTCGTAAGCATTTCATCATTTCATCAAAATAAGCACTTAAATTGCACCATATTTCTATACAAAAAAAAAAAAACAGCAAGTTAGATTCCAGTATTTAAAAACGTTGAGTGTTAGCCACGTGTTACTTTGATAAGCGCACGTGTTACTGAGTTGCTTTAATTGATTGAAACCATCAGATTACAAATGGCAAAATACAACTATTTTATGTACGATATGGCAATGCATGAAACTTTTTTTAATGCTAACATTGGTATGATCTTTTGCTTAATTGACCATGTAATCACGTTCATATTACTTACGCAAATGCAAAATCTGAATAAATTTAAAATATATAAATAGTCTAAATGTATAACATTTCATTATTTCTTTCTGGCCATACGTTTATTTGTTCATCTTGACTGATTCTGCACGGGAATCACAACAATCTGTTACAATTTCAATGTCTACGACAGATGTGAAATTTTCAAACGAAGTGTCGCCACTATTGGTGCATTTTGTTGACATATTTCTCCGATGTGCTTTTTTTATGTTCAATGAATGAGATTTAAAATAGCGACTAATTTAATTAATCAGAATTTTAATCCCACTTTTTATACTCTATGAATTTTACTTTGGCTTGGAAAAAATTAGAGAATGAACGAACATTGTATGAGCAAAGTGGATCGAAAGAAGCATTTTTGTATGTATCTATCAGATTGACGATAAAATTGGGAATTTATTTTCTAATGATTAATACTATGATAAGATCAGAATAGTAAGAATTTGCTGAAATATTCTTCGACAATAGTAACAATTCGGCAAACGATGCATTTCCTGATTGGTATACAATCGTGTAAGAGTTAACAAAAAAAAGTATAACGGTTTGATTGACGTTAGTGCATGATGACATGATATGGATTGTCATACACAGCTGTGGAGGAAGTGGTAACTTAAATGACTCATGTGTTGACATAGTATAGTATATATAATAACCTCAACTTGATAGTTGTAATTTGGTCGGTATTTTCCTTAACAACTAATGATTAAGACAAATAATTAATAAATAATTTTTTTATTATATTCCAGTCACAAAAATCGAAGTCGGAAAATGGATCAAAATTAGATGTGAAGAAAAATATGAAAAGTTTGAGCCAAAACACGAGCATAACAGGGAGTGAAAATTCCAGTCCAACTTCTGTAATAATTGAAAATGATTTACAACAAGTTAGTTTTGGCTTATCGTAGTACCCTTCTTTTTTTGTCAAATATGATAAGATGTAGTTGTAGCAAATCAATTTCATAAACCTCCCATAGATCTATTACAATTTGATCATTTTGTAAGACAATCAATACTGACGAAGATTTCTATATCTGATCGTAAAGGAAAAAATCTTTTAATGGATTTTTGAAATATTTTCAATCCAAATTTATACAATTTATCAAAAAAGGAACAAAATCATTGAGGTAAGAAGGAAGTGGATAATTGAAAAGATTGATGAATAAAGTAATGAAGTGATAAGGAAGAAAAAGTTACGAGAATATTTCATACTGGCTTTCTCATTTTCCGTGATACGATAATATTGATTTATTTTACAGTCACTGATTGCAACGGAACCATTAATAGATGTCAGAGATACACATCATAGAACTAAAAATGAAAAGAAGGAATGCTAAAATTTTACTAGTTGCTTGGAAGTTAATTAGTAGCACCTCACTTAGCAATTGTTAGCATTCAGTGAAAATTGAAATAGATGAGAAATCGAAGTTTGAATAGCATCACTTTGTTCAATTCATTTTACAGGCTTTTTATCAAAAAAAAAAAAAAAATTTTTGAAGATCGTAAAAAACTTTATTTTAAAATTTTTCTATAAAAATTCTTCACTCCTCTAGAAAACAATCAAAAAAAAGCTATAATTCAACGAAGAAAATTTCAAGTTATTCACTAATTAATTTTTCTTTTGTTTCGCATAAAAATGTTATTAAAAAAATAATTAGCACTGTTTCGAAGTTAATTAGTACGAATAAATTTTGTTAACAATAAATGTGACAATGAATTAGTTTGTAAATTAGTGAATAATGTGACCGTAAAAAATTAAATTAACATAAATTAAACAAAAATTTCTCTTGGAGTCCTAAAAATGCGTTGAGTTTTATAATCATTTCCTAAAATAAGTTTTGTATCAATTAATTTAATCATAGATTGTCATACACAGCTGTGGAGGAAGTGGTAACCTAAATGACTCATGTGTTGACATAGTATAGTATATATAATAACCTCAACTTGATAGTTGTAATTTGGTCGGTATTTTCCTTAACAACTAATGATTAAGACAAATAATTAATAAATAATTTTTTTATTATATTCCAGTCACAAAAATCGAAGTCGGAAAATGGATCAAAATTAGATGTGAAGAAAAATATGAAAAGTTTGAGCCAAAACACGAGCATAACAGGGAGTGAAAATTCCAGTCCAACTTCTGTAATAATTGAAAATGATTTACAACAAGTTAGTTTTGGCTTATCGTAGTACCCTTCTTTTTTTGTCAAATATGATAAGATGTAGTTGTAGCAAATCAATTTCATAAACCTCCCATAGATCTATTACAATTTGATCATTTTGTAAGACAATCAATACTGACGAAGATTTCTATATCTGATCGTAAAGGAAAAAATCTTTTAATGGATTTTTGAAATATTTTCAATCCAAATTTATACAATTTATCAAAAAAGGAACAGAATCATTGAGGTAAGAAGGAAATGGATAATTGAAAAGATTGATGAATAAAGTAATGAAGTGATAAGGAAGAAAAAGTTACGAGAATATTTCATACTGGCATTCTCATTTTCCGTGATACGATAATATTGATTTATTTTACAGTCACTGATTGCAACGGAACCATTAATAGATGTCAGAGATACACATCATAGAACTAAAAATGAAAAGAAGGAATGCTAAAATTTTACTAGTTGCTTGGAAGTTAATTAGTAGCACCTCACTTAGCAATTGTTAGCATTCAGTGAAAATTGAAATAGATGAGAAATCGAAGTTTGAATAGCATCACTTTGTTCAATTCATTTTACAGGCTTTTTATCAAAAAAAAAAAAAAGAGATTTTTGAAGATCGTAAAAAACTTTATTTTAAAATTTTTCTATAAAAATTCTTCACTCCTCTAGAAAACAATCAAAAAAAAGCTATAATTCAACGAAGAAAATTTCAAGTTATTCACTAATTAATTTTTCTTTTGTTTCGCATAAAAATGTTATTAAAAAAATAATTAGCACTGTTTCGAAGTTAATTAGTACGAATAAATTTTGTTAACAATAAATGTGACAATGAATTAGTTTGTAAATTAGTGAATAATGTGACCGTAAAAAATTAAATTAACATAAATTAAACAAAATTTCTCTTGGAGTCCTAAAAATGCGTTGAGTTTTATAATCATTTCCTAAAATAAGTTTTGTATCAATTAATTTAATCATAGATTGTCATACACAGCTGTGGAGGAAGTGGTAACCTAAATGACTCATGTGTTGACATAGTAGTATATATAATAACCTCAACTTGATAGTTGTAATTTGGTCGGTATTTTCCTTAACAACTAATGATTAAGACAAATAATTAATAAATAATTTTTTTATTATATTCCAGTCACAAAAATCGAAGTCGGAAAATGGATCAAAATTAGATGTGAAGAAAAATATGAAAAGTTTGAGCCAAAACACGAGCATAACAGGGAGTGAAAATTCCAGTCCAACTTCTGTAATAATTGAAAATGATTTACAACAAGTTAGTTTTGGCTTATCGTAGTACCTTCTTTTTTTGTCAAATATGATAAGATGTAGTTGTAGCAAATCAATTTCATAAACCTCCCATAGATCTATTACAATTTGATCATTTTGTAAGACAATCAATACTGACGAAGATTTCTATATCTGATCGTAAAGGAAAAAATCTTTTAATGGATTTTTGAAATATTTTCAATCCAAATTTATACAATTTATCAAAAAAGGAACAGAATCATTGAGGTAAGAAGGAAATGGATAATTGAAAAGATTGATGAATAAAGTAATGAAGTGATAAGGAAGAAAAAGTTACGAGAATATTTCATACTGGCATTCTCATTTTCCGTGATACGATAATATTGATTTATTTTACAGTCACTGATTGCAACGGAACCATTAATAGATGTCAGAGATACACATCATAGAACTAAAAATGAAAAGAAGGAATGCTAAAATTTTACTAGTTGCTTGGAAGTTAATTAGTAGCACCTCACTTAGCAATTGTTAGCATTCAGTGAAAATTGAAATAGATGAGAAATCGAAGTTTGAATAGCATCACTTTGTTCAATTCATTTTACAGGCTTTTATCAAAAAAAAAAAAAAGAGATTTTTGAAGATCGTAAAAAACTTTATTTTAAAATTTTTCTATAAAAATTCTTCACTCCTCTAGAAACAATCAAAAAAAGCTATAATTCAACGAAGAAAATTTCAAGTTATTCACTAATTAATTTTTCTTTTGTTTCGCATAAAAATGTTATTAAAAAATAATTAGCACTGTTCGAATTAATTAGTACGAATAAATTTGTTAACAATAAATGTGACAATGAATTAGTTTGTAAATTAGTGAATAATGTGACCGTAAAAAATTAAATTAACATAAATTAAACAAAAATTTCTCTTGGAGTCCTAAAAATGCGTTGAGTTTTATAATCATTTCCTAAAATAAGTTTGTATCAATTAATTAATCATAGATTGTCATACACAGCTGTGGAGGAAGTGGTAACTTAAATGACTCATGTGTTGACATAGTATAGTATATATAATAACCTCAACTTGATAGTTGTAATTGGTCGGTATTTTCCTAACACTAATGATTAAGACAAATATTAATAAATAATTTTTTATTATATTCCAGTCACAAAAATCGAAGTCGGAAAATGGATCAAAATTAGATGTGAAGAAAAATATGAAAGTTTGAGCCAAACACGAGCATAACAGGGATGAAAATTCCAGTCCAACTTCTTAATAATGAAAATGATTACAACAAGTTAGTTTTGGCTTATCGTAGTACCCTTCTTTTTGTCAAATATGATAAGATGTAGTTGTAGCAAATCAATTTCATAAACTCCCATAGATCTATTACAATTTGATCATTTTGTAAGACAATCAATATGACGAAGATTTCTATATCTGATCGTAAAGGAAAAATCTTTTAATGGATTTTGAAATATTTTCAATCCAAATTTATACAATTTATCAAAAAAGGAACAAAATCATTGAGGTAAGAAGGAAGTGGATAATTGAAAAGATTGATGAATAAAGTAATGAAGTGATAAGGAAGAAAAAGTTACGAGAATATTTCATACTGGCTTCTCATTTTCCGTGATACGATAATATTGATTTATTTTACAGTCACTGATTGCAAGGAACCATTAATAGATGTCGGAGATACACATCATAGAACTAAAAATGAAAAGAAGGAATGCTAAAATTTTACTAGTTGCTTGGAA
>JBAMDO010000272.1:0-72463 GCA_037074765.1 Mansonella perstans | reverse complement strand
AGATAACCAATACAAGTCCACGGTCTAAAAATGAAAACATCAATCCACAACCCGTACATTTGTTCTTCATACCTATAACCGCGATCTGTAAATATATTTTAAACATTTTTTCAGCTTAAACTAAAATTTTCCGTTTCGAAAAGATAAGAATTGTTGTATTTATATATCAGAATGTAATCATTAATTGCTGAAGAATTATGAGTTTTGATAGTGGTTCAGCATTTTAAATTTCAATAGGCTTGCAAATGTTAGTGAACAATACACAATTATTGTAGAATTGACGAAGTGCAATTGATGTATTTCCTTTAATATCTATCATTTCCCAGCATTAAATTCTGCAACAATCTCTAATTTCATATCTTCATTACAAATAAAACAGATTACACTGTGATTTTAAGCTATCCCAAATTAATGCTACTCATGAGCTAATTCAACCTTCATTTAAGCGGTCTTAGAACAAATAATGAATGAGTAATGAAATATCGATTAAAGGAACCATAATTCTAAAAATTGTGACATCATATGCAAAGTGAGAGGGCCAATCTCGCGTATATACAAGAAATTTCGAAAAACTGTTGGGTATGTTCGACCTTTAAATTGGTAGTAGCTGATACACGGAATGTGTAACAGTTATCCGCTCCATCATTTTTTGCAGTTTGCCCTTATAAGGTCAAAAACGATGAATCTGAATCAAAAATTTCAATTCTTAACAAATTTGACAAACTTGAATACAATAACCGATTCTGAGCTACCAGTGCTGTTGAATTCGAGAAAGCCAATTACGGTTGTTAACAATAACTTTGTGTTTTTATATTTGATATCTATATTATTAAAAAAAGTGAAAATATTTTTTTTTTCATTCAGTGGAATGATCAGTTTTAATTCCTATGATTAAATTAAGATTCATATTTTTCATTCATTTTCACAAATTGTAAGTGCTGAGGGCAGGCAGGAATAGGAAATTCAACTTAAATCAAAATTTTCCGAGGAATTCCGAGGAAATGGTCGTCCTTGTCTCTAAAACTTAACGATCACAATAATTTCAGTGGGCTGAAAGAAACGCTGCCAAAATTTATATGAAAATTTTAAAGCAATAATAAGTCTAATGAGAATAAGAAGAACTGGAGCAGATTTTGATCAGTATAAAGCTTTCTGAATTGCATTAAAGGTGAAACAGAAGATTTGATTTTTCAATCTTTAGTCCCTCCAGAAGCTTTTTATTGGATTATTAAATGGCAAACAAGTGCTAAATTTTTCTATAGCTGCCCAAACTCAACATTGGGATGGCTTCAATAATTTCGAAATATTTGATTGCATACCTTAGCGCTGAACGGAGTTGTTACATACTATTTACATCACTTCACCTGAATAGAATTTTCTACACAAAGCATAAGCTTAAGCCTAACCTAAACCAATATTCATTCAAGTGAATTTCGTCGACGGATGAAACTTTTGCTTCGGATTTCAACAGTAATTGAAAAAAATTTTCTTTATTCAAAGATTAAAAGTCGTTCCAGTTGATGCCTCATTGAGTTCTTTCGCAACAATCTTCAATTTATCAGCATTTTCGTATCTTTGCTGAACTAAAACCATCGATTCCTTCTGATAAATTCGTTTCGTGTACCAATTATGTTCAAAAAGCCGCTCCCATTTCTGGCAAACTATTATAGCCCAGCTATTTAGTTCGGTATTCGGAATCGCCTTTTCGATGCCTCTACGTACTTCTTCCAAATGAACTGAGAGATTAGCATGCTTAAAACGAAACTTTCGGAAATAACTGAAAAATGCTGAAATCAGCAAAAGTAAATTGAAGAGCTGAAATAAAAATAAAACAATATCCTGACATTCCATTGGAGAGAGATCTATGAAATTGCTCTGACACATTAAACTAAATGCATAATAAATCAATTATTATCGCGGTATTCCGGAATCAGTTTTGACATAAACTGATTCATGAAAGATAAATAGGCCTCACAAGATAAATAGGCCTCACAAACTGTTAATGTTTTTTTCAACTTTTCATTTTGCAACTTAATTCGTCATTTTCCTTATTAGTAATGTTTTGCTGCTCTGTTATCATGTTTTTTCACAAATTTACGTCTGATTTTGGTACAGCTAATGTTTCCAATTTTATAGGTTTCATTTTTTTTACAAAATAATTGAGAAAATTATGGGATGAATTACTTAAGAGTAAAACTCTTTTTCTAATCTATTCAAATTCAGTGAAATTAAAAATTCAGAGTTCAAAGGAAAAGAAAGGCAGTGTTTTAGACTAACAATTTCTAGAGGAAATTACTTTTCTAAACGGAGCCCAAGTCGATACTCATAGTTTCACTAATTTTAAATTAGGCGTCGATTACATTGATAGCACAATGCAATATTTCTACTTCGTCCCTTTACGCTTTGAAATTCTGATTTAGTAGTTCTTTTAGTTCAAATTGAGCATTAAAAATTCAGTGTAGTCAAATAAAATTGAACATTTAATGAAATTTTTCATCAAATTTAAAATTCTATTAGTAAATGTTTTTTCCGTCTACAGGTGGACGGCAGCAGAATTATGCTGTAACAAAAAAACTCCATTAAAGGTCTGGAAATCGTCATGCTATACTTTATAAAGCCAGAAAAATTAAAGCAGAATTCATTTGCTTCAAGCTTCTCTACGAACTTCAAAGTCATTCGTCTGGCAGTACTTTAAGTTCACAGTTATTTCCCACTAAAAATTACCACCATTACTAATGAAATCTTATGTAACATAAACCTCCATTACCCAACTACCGACATAAATCAATGATATGCCACATATGAGAATACTTCTAAAATTCAATATTATGAATAATTAACTTGAAAGACCACAGAATTGAGTGATAGAATTTCTGTACTTTTAAAATCTTTACATTGATATTTTCTAATTAATCGCTTCGTTTCTTAAAATAAGCAGAACAGAGAGCATGGTTTTCATCTAATTAAGGTGAAAAACTTCAGAGTTCCTCGGTCAAATGATCCGATCACTTTTCGAAGTTGCAACCATCGCTTGGCTAATTGTAATTAATATCCCTCAAGGAAAAGGATTTAAAGTTCGTTACTTTTGCAACAAATAAATAAATGGATAAAATTATCCGATACTGTTGTAACGCTTACTTACAAAATTATTGCAGCTAGTTTTGCTGGAATATCACTTAAAAATTATTTTTTCTTGAAGCAATTAGCTGTCATGAAAATCATCGGATTTTCTTTCTCTTTCTTCATTTTACCCGAATTTAAGCCTAATATATAAAATTACTGCTGTAAAAATATAAAAAATCTGTTTTCGATTTAATTGAGTGTTCAGTTGTTCATATCTTCAAATATTGAATTTCGTATGAATTAGGTTGTTTGGAATGTCCCAAGTGGACCATGCGCAACAAATAAGTGGAAAACGGGACGGCCAGAAAACTACAGTATGCTCGTGAATGATAAGAACCACACATTTCTTGGCGAAACTATCGTTCTTTTGTACGAAGAACATTTCGGCTTATATCCATACTTTAAAGATGTGCATAATATAACATCAGATGTTAATGGCGGCATTCCTCAAGTAAGTGGCTCTTTCAGTCTTTCCATTCATAATAGCAAGAAAACTAAGAGAGATGCCGAATGAAACAACATCGATAAAATAGTAATTTCCGCAGCAGTTATAAATTCTGCTTGCATCAACAACGCAACATAACTCGAATCACTTGAGACATTTGACCTTTTACTTTTGACTTTTTAGCTTTCATCTAACAAAGCAGTAAAAGCAATAAAACAGCCAAAGCTCTTGCAAAAGATGATTTCAATCATTTTCGCGCTAAAGTTCACTCAAAACAGAGCAGCGAAACTTATGCGACATTAATGCTAGTGAAATGATGGATAAAATTGCAAAATGAAAAAATAGATAGCTTAATCAGTGAGGCCTATTAATCCTTCATGAATCAATTTATCGTCAAAACTGATTCCAGAATATAACCACAATTATTGATTTATTTATGCACTTAGTTTAATATGTCAGAGCGATTTGATAGATCTCTCTCCAATGGAATGTTAAAATATTCTTTCATTTTTATTCAGCTCGTAATTAACTTCAGTTCACTCTTGCTAATTTCAGCATTTTTCAATTATTTTCAAAGCCTTAATTTTAAGCGTGCCAATCTCTCAGCTCATTTGGAACAAGTACGTATCGATATAAACAAAACGATTCCGAATGAAAATTTTACTGGTTTGCTTATAATCGATTACGAGAAATGGCGACCGCTTTATGAGCATAATTGGTCCTCGAAACGAATTTATTGGAACGCATCGATAGATTATGCTAACGAAACATATCCAAAGATAACGAATAAGACGGAATTGGTAGAGATTGCGAAGAAACAATTCAATGATTCATCATTGTGAGTAGATTTTAATGACTTTTGAACCCAAAAAAAACAAAAAAATTTCTTCGATTATTGTAAAAAATTTGAAGCAAGAAATTTCATCCATTGAGGATATTACATGAATGAATGTTGGTTTAGGTTAGTTAAGCACTCTATTTCAGGGAATTTTTAAACGCAACTATTAATGAAGTAAAACAGCTTAGACCACGGGCACGAGTGGGTTATTACGGTATGCCATTTTGCAATTACAGTGCTGGGCAAGATGGAAACGCAACATGTGGAGAAAGATTCAAAAGATTTAATGATGAGTGAGCAATGAATTAATATTTCATTTATTTCATTTCGTTGTTCAAAAGTTTTTTATGCAATTTCAAGAAAAGTGTGAGATTACAAATAAACTTTTACTAATAATGACATTATGTACTTTTTTTACTCCTATGTTTTCAATAATTTTGCCAAATGTTGATTTGCAAATTCGTTATTATTCATATTGTGATTATTATTATTAAGATCATCCTCTCAAAATTAATTTCTCAAGTTTCTGTAATAGCATAAAAGAGTAGTTTAGTGAAAATTTTTGAAAAATTTTACAGACTGGAATCTATTTATGAACAATCTACCGCCCTTTTTCCGTCCATCTATTTACCGCGTAGAGAAAGCGGTTTTGTTGGCTGTTTATACGTCACCGCCGTCCTTGAAGAAGCCAAACGTTGCGCAGCGAAGATAAAGCCGGGAATACCGATATTTGCATTCACTGGCTTTGAATACTTCCCACTGAATTTGACGAGTAATACTTATTATACCGAAGTAATTAATTCACTGTTATTAAATTCTGTTTTGCACAAAATCAGAATTCAAAACAAATTTTATAGTCTTTTTAAAGTGTAATATTCAATTTCGCATTCTACTCTTTTATTCCTTTTATATCATCTTAGATTCCGTCCAATTCTACAAATTCTCAAATTTCCAGGAAGATTTAAGCAATTCCTTGGAAAGAGCTTTTAATATGAGTATCGATGGTGTTCTCATTTGGTCAACATCCACTAATATGACACAGCGATGTGACGATATAAAAAAATATGTCGTAGAGCATCTTGGTCCAAAAACTGTAAAACTGAGCAGGTAGAATTAAATGGTTTTCCGTATTACTGCTTTGAAATATGAGTATCATTACTTACTACTTTCTAGTGCTTCCTGCTGAATTTCATTCTTTATGATATATCGTATTAGATATCAACTATGCAATCACCGTTCAAAAATGAGTAACAAAAATTATTTTCAATTAAAAATTATTTTATAGTAAGAATAGCACTTCGATGCGAAATGCGACTACCGCAGCATGCAAAGGAAAGTGACAAATCAATAACAAATGAGAATCGCCAACTATGCAGAAAGCATTGATGATTCTGTCAAATAAATTGCCAAAGAATAAAATTTTTGCATTATTTGTTGCCAACAAATTGTATGAAAATGATAATTACTGAATTAATGCTGCTGCAATTACGAACAGAAATTGATGAGCATTGGCTAAAATCGCTCTGTAAATACTATCGTTATGTTTTTGACTTTCGAACTGTCATTATTTTCTAGCTGAATTCAAATTGCTTCAGACTTATCCCATCTGATTCATGCGATTCAATAAACATCTATGCGTTTACAATTCAGATTCGCCCTTTAGGATTGACATATAAACATTTATTTCTTTTTCTAAAAGGTAAAGTGTTACAGTACTTCACACCATGAAATGTAGCTTATGTAGAAGTGTGAATAGGAAATGACAAATGCAAATTTTTCAGCTTTCATAGCACTCTAAGCACTTCTTTAGTCTGTCTAACGTACAACAGGAGAATCTGACTCGTTCTTCCACGTTGTTGCAACGACCTGGCAAACCTTGACGACATACTTTAGCCAGGATACTTCTTTCTTTCTTTACTAGCTTTTCTGCTTTCGGTTGGCTCAGTGTTTACCTGTTGCTTACGTTTAGTTCTGACAACGACTGATGTATGGCTGATGCTTTTATGTTGAATCGTCGAGAAAAATTTTAAGGATAAGGATATGTACGAGTGCTCTCTGATCCTTATGTTTTCTTCTTTGCAATAAGCTTACAAGAAGGAGTGGTCTGTCTTTGAAATTACATTAATTAAGTATTTTGGAATGGCCTTTTTGGTCATTGGTTATTGGCGAGTGATTTCTTGTATTTTGAAATTAGTTTCTATAATTGCCTATATGTGGTTTTGACAATTTTGTTTATTCCGGATAAAGGGATCGCATACTGAGTAATATTTTATTTACTGCACATGATCCCAGTTTCTGTTAATAATTCATTCACATAAGTTAATTGCGAAATTTTTCCTGCGGCTCTATCAATTATGGTTCAAATCTCTGAAAAAAAAAAATCTTTACTTTTAATTTCGGAAAATGAATATAGGATCTATAGAATTACGGATATCACTCAATAAACAGTATTTAAAATAAAAATGACTGAAACAGTTATCATTCTAATCACTAAATTTACTAAACTTTATTTCTGATGGAACATATTGTACTAAGTGTTCATGATAATTGCTAAAACGTCTGCAATATTTAAGCCCTCAAAATGATGACTGAGTCGACGATTTAATCTTGCGCGAAAATTTTCGACAACGAGCCTGTAGAAAAGCTGATTATAAACAATCTGTCAAAAATTATTCCAAAAACTATTTCCAGAATATTTGTATTCTGGAAATTGTGGCTGATCGAAATCGAAAAGTAGTATGAATACGGCTCGTGAAACTTACAAGAATAATAAAGCTTGCGAGAACAATTCAGAAAGTGCATATAATTTCACCTTATTTGGAAATTGAAATGGCAAAATTGACATGTAGCACTTTTTTTGGTGAAGAAGGTAATGCATTATTAAACAAAAGTGCTGCTACAATATAAAGTATATTCAACATTCGAAATAAAAATTTCAGGATTTAAAATTTTAATTCAAATCAATTTTTGAATGAAGTATTGTATGTTTTTAGATTATTCATCGTTTTAACTAAGTAGCGTTGAATTACGTAATTGATTCGTATCTTAATGGTTATTTTGACAATCTTACTTACTGCAGAAAAAGTAACCACATACTGAATTACATCTTATTTACTGCCATATAACACAGATAGTTTCTGCTGATAATTTGCGTAGTCATCATTTCTGTTAATAACCTTTTTACACAAGTTAACGGTTCAGCCCAACCGCAGCGTGATCATTTGATCCAACAAGTCTCGCAATCTCTGAAGCAAGGTTAACATTTTAAAATTTTTATATGTTTTAACGCTTTATTGCGGAAAATAAATATGGGATCTGTAAAATTACGGATATCACAGGCATCAATAAACCCTTTGTAAAATAAAAGCAACTGAAAGTCTTGAAAATAATTGATAAAATCGATTATTTAAATTTCACGGAAACATCCCATATCCTGATTGAATTTAAAAATATAATTTTTTAAATTTGCAGTAAAATTGATATTAACCGCTTACTTCGGACATGTTCTTGTATTATTTGAATTTTTTTTTCAAGTTTTCAGAATTGTATTATTGTATTATATTTTATAAATCGGTATTATGCGTTTCTAGCAGGGTTGAAAATTTTGAAAACTTGAGCACGAATACGGTCTATGAAGCTTGCAAGAATAATAAACATGCATGAAATAAAACGTAGCAATTGCATTGCTGAAATATAAAATCACTAGTTTATACAGTCATAGAGATCATAAATTTGTTTGATTGTTAAACATAATAATTAAAGATTGAAACCTGACAGCATTACTTAGTGCTGGCATCGTTTAAACAGAAAGATAAAAGAAAATATTAATTGGCCAAAAAATTTGTTTACTGAACTGTTTAACTTCGAATTAAATTGAAATACAAATTAGCTGAAATTGCTTTGACAATTGCTGAGATCTCTATCCAAATATATTTCAGATTTAAGGTTTTGCACTAAATGGTCCTGATAATTACTGCAACATCTACAGCATTCAAGATCCTGTTTATTATGATAAGGACTAAAATTTAATTTTTTCGAAAAGTTCCATTTCAATTGCTTTAATTGACCAGTCTGTAAGAAATTTGATAATAATCGGTTATTTCAAATAGTTGCTAGAATTTCTTTCCAAATATTTCATCAAATCTCTGAAATGCAGTTAACACTATTAAATCTTTTAAACTTTCTACATATTTTGCCATTTTATTGCAGAGAATTTGATGTGATCTGTAGAATTACGGACGTAATTATTTTTGAATTAGAAGTTCATTTTTATATTGTTGTTAGTACTTATTTGGGGTGATATTTTGGTAAGCTAGTTGGATTTTTTAAGGGTTTTTAGCATAAGTTTGATATATGTGATTGCAGATCTTAAAATTTCAGATTTTGAGCTAATTTTATTAGTTTTTCACTATTTAACCCTTATTACGGAAATTAA
Source organism: Mansonella perstans (assembly GCA_037074765.1). Taxonomy (NCBI): domain Eukaryota; kingdom Metazoa; phylum Nematoda; class Chromadorea; order Rhabditida; family Onchocercidae; genus Mansonella; species Mansonella perstans. The sequence continues at coordinate 63,622 of JBAMDO010000272.1, read as the reverse complement.
GTGTAGGATCTGTAGAATTGCACATATCAGAGAGATCAATAAACATATGAAAAATAAAAGTAATTGAAACATTATATGAAAAATAAAAGTACTATATCTTTATTTCAGATCTAAAATGTTGCACTGAGCGGTCATGGTAATTGTTGCAAGGCCTGCAGTATTTAAGATCCTGAAAATAATGATAACGGCTAGAATTTATTTTACTACAACCCGTTTCAATTGCTTTAATTGATTAGTGTGTAAGAAACCTGACATCTTAAATGTCAACTTTAAGATATCGAGGTTCCGGTAGCATTCTCTTTAGCGCCTCAGCAATTTTTCAACTTCCTGAAATGAGGTTAATATTATTAAGTCTTTTAATATTTTAACGCTTTATTGCAGAAAATAGATATGGGATCTGTAAAATTACGGATATCGCAGGGATCAATAAATAGCATGTGTAATAAAATTAATTGAAACACTTATTATTCTAATCACTACAATTAATAAAATTTATTTCTGATCCAAAATGATGCACTAAGTGCACATGACAATTCCTATAAATTTTATTGCATTTATTACTAGATTTCCTAAAAATTAGTTAAATAATCGTAATTTCGAAAATTTGATTTTGCGAAAAAAAAGTCGAGAGTTATATCTGTACAGATTAATAAAGAAAAATATCTTCCTTATCAATAAGTTCCAAATATTTTTCAAATTACGTTTGTTAATTTGAATGTAATAATTGTTTTTTCACCCACCGTGAAAATTCGAATTTATAATACCGTCACCATTTACTACTAGAACTTCTTGTTGTACATCGATATAGTATCTACTTGTCTGATTTTTTTAAAAGTTTGAAGTATTGTATTCACACAATATTATGGCACCACGCTAACACAATGTTAAAATACTGTGCTCCCATACCATTAAAATACTGTACTTACATAATTTTAAAGCACTGTAATTACAAACATCAAAATACTACTCTCACACAATGTTAAAATATTGTACTCGCACAGTGTTTTTTTTTTAATTTTTTTTGTAATACTATACTCACATAATATTAACGAACCCACTTTTAATTTTACGCATATATTAATATATTACATCTCACGGTATTAAAATATTATAGCACTATTAAAATACTGTAATTACATAATATTAAAATACTATACTCATACAATATTAACAAACCCATTTTTAATTTTGTAGTATCATATCATTTTCTCCAAAAAAAGTGCGTTGGAGTCAATCTTTTCACTTTTCTTGATAACCGATTTATTTTGTAGTAATATCACTATATTCAGTTTAGTCTTTAAAGAACAATTTCGAGACTATAATTGATGTCAAAATATTTTTTCCTGCGCAAAGTATTTGCTGAAATCCTAATGGTCTCTTTTTTGCCTTCCAATTTTTCAACACGAAGCAACAAATTTGAATTTTTACCGAAGTATATAATGACATTCGCTGACTGAACACATGTAAGGTAACATGAAAATGATCTGTTAAGTAAAGTTTATAGAAAGTTTTGATAGTTTGGCACTTTTACAGAATATTTTTTTTGGAAAAATGTAAATATAAAAGTTACTGTTTGCCCAGTCGGATAAACATGCTTAACAATTTCATTTTTTTATCTTCCGCTTTCTAAACAAAAAAAAAACATTTCCACCGAAGTAAGAGCAAATTGTTGTTTTTACGAACAACAAGCGAGTTTTTCAACTTCATGTTTTAAAAAGAGAAAGACAGAGAGAAAATATGGAGGGATACTATTATCAGAAGAATCCTGGACAAGAAGAGTTAATAAATGAATGAATGGATAAATGAGAAAGATCATGAGAAAAGTCATAGATAGAAGATTCCTGTAGGAGAGAAATAATATTAGTAAGCATGCTCAATACCTGTTCATTAACTTACGTGAAAGAATTATTAGCAGAAACCATGATTCTACAAATTATCAACAGAAACAATGACCATGTGTTAAGTTGCAGTAAATAAGGCGTTGTTCAGCTTTTCGAATCCTTTTCGTCCAAAATAAATAAAATTGTCAGAATAACTTTCAAAGTATAAAACAATTACATCATTCAACGCTGCAATGACAAATGATGAACGATCTAAGAACATAGAATGCTGTATTCAGAAATTAACTTGAATTAAATTTTAAATCATGAATTTTTAATTTCGGACAAAACATATTTTATATTGCAACACTTTCATTTGATAAATGTATCATCATCTTAACCAAAAATAGTGCTAGATCAATGTTACTGATATGCAATTGAGTTCTTAAGTAAGGAAGTTTGGCGACACCCTTTTTTAAAATATTTTTTCTGGATAAATGCAATATAAAGTAGAAAAATAAGTAATCAAAAATAGATAACCAATACAAGTCCACGGTCTAAATAATGGAAACATCAATCCACAACCCGTACATTTGTTCTTCATACCTATAACCGCGATCTGTAAATATATTTTAAACATTTTTTCAGCTTAAACTAAAATTTTCCGTTTCGAAAAGATTAGAATTGCTGTGTTTATATATCAGAATGTAATCATTAATTGCTGAAGAATTATGAGTTTTGATAGTGGTTCAGCATTTCAAATTTCAATAGGCTTGCAAGTGTTAGTGAACAATACACAATTATTGTAGAATTGACGAAGTGCAATTGATGTATTTCCTTTAATATCTATCATTTCCCAGCATTAAATTCTGTCAACAATCTCTAATTTCATATCTTCATTACAAATAAAATAGATTACACTGTGATTTTAAGCTATCCCAAATTAATGCTACTCATGAGCTAATTCAACCTTCATTTAAGCGGTCATTAGAACAAATAATGAATGAGTAATGAAACATCGATTAAAGAACCATAATCCTAAAAATTGTGACATTATACGCGAAATGAGAGGCCCAGTCTCTCGTATATACAAGAAATTTCGAAAAACTGTTGGGTATGTTCGACCTTTAAATTGGTAGTAGCTGATACATGGAATGTGTAACGGTTATCCGCTCCATCATTTTTTGCAGTTTGCCCTTATAAGGTCAAAAACGATGAACCTGAATCAAAAATTCCAATTTTTAACAAATTTGACAAACTTGAATACAACAACCGATTCTGAGCTACCAGTGCTGTTGAATTCGAGAAAGCCAATTACGGTTGTGAACAATAACTTTGTATTTTTATATTTGATATCTATATTATTAAAAAAAGTGAAAATGTTTTTTTTTTCATTCAGTGGAATGATCAGTTTTAATTTCTGTGATTAAATTAAGATTCATATTTTTCATTCATTTTCACAAATTGTAAGTGCTGAGGGCAGGCAGGAATAGGAAATTCAACTTAAATCAAAATTTTCCGAGAAATTCCGAGGAAATAGTCGTCCTTATCTCTAAAACTTAACGATCACAATAATTTCAGTGGGCTGAAAGGAACGCTGCCAAAATTTATATGAAAATTTTAAAGCAATAATAAGTCTAATGAGAATAAGAAGAACTGGAGCAGATTTTGATCAGTATAATTGCATTAAAGATGAAAGAGAAGATTTGATTTTTCAATCTTTGGTCCCTTCAGAAGCTTTTTATTGGATTATTAAATGACAAACAAGTGCTGAACTTTTCTATAGCTGCCCAAACTCAACATTGGGATGGCTTCAATAATTTCGAAATATTTGATTGCATGCCTTAGCGCTGAACGGAGTTGTTACATACTATTTACATCACTTCACCTGAATAGAATTTTCTACACAAAGCATAAGCTTAAGCCTAAGCTAAACCAATATTCATTCAAGTGAATTTCGTTGACGGATGAAATTTTTGCTTCGGATTTCAACAGTAATTGAAAAAAATTTTCTTTTTTATTCAAAGATTAAAAGTCGTTCCAGTTATGCTTCATTGAGTTCTTTCGAACAATCTTCAATTTATCAGCATTTTCGTATCTTTGCTGAACTAAAGCCATCGATTCCTTCTGATAAATTCGTTTCGTGTACCAATTATGTTCAAAAAGCCGCTCCCATTTCTGGCAAACTATTATTTTTCTGGCAAAAAATTAAATAGCCCGCTCCCATTTCTGGCAAAAAATTAAATAGCCCAGCTATTTAATTCGGTATTCGGAATCGCCTTTTCGATGCCTCTACGTACTTCTTCCAAATGAACTGAGAGATTAGCATGCTTAAACGAAACTTTCGGAAATAACTGAAAAATGCTGAAATCAGCAAAAGTAAATTGAAGAGCTGAAATAAAAATAAAACAATATCCTGACATTCCATTGGAGAGAGATCTATGAAATTGCTCTGACACATTAAACTAAATGCATAATAAATCAATAATTATCGCGGTATTCCGGAATCAGTTTTGACATAAACTGATTCATGAAAGATAAATAGGCCTCACAAACTGTTAATGCTTTTTTCAACTTTTCATTTTGCAACTTAATTCGTCATTTTCCTTATTAGTAATGTTTTGCTGCTCTGTTATCATGTTTTTTCACAAATTTACGTCTGATTTTGGTACAGCTAATGTTTCCAATTTTTATAGGTTTCATTTTTTTTACAAAAATAATTGAGAAAATTATGGGATGAATTACTTAAGAATAAAACTCTTTTTTTCAATCTATTCAAAATTCAGTGAAATCAAAAATTCAGAGTTCAAAGGAAAAGAAAGGCAGTGTTTTAGACTAACAATTTCTAGAGGAAATTACTTTTCGAAACGGAGCCCAAATCGATACTCATAGTTTCACTAATTTTAAATTAGGCGTCGATTACATTGATAGCACAATGCAATATTTCTACTTCGTCCTTCTACGTTTTGAAATTCTGATTTAGTAGTTCTTTTAGTTCAAATTGAGCATTAAAAATTCAGTGTAGTCAAATAAAATTGAACATTTAATGAAATTTTTCATCAAATTTAAAATTCTATTAGTAAATGTTTTTTTCCGTCTACAGGTGGACGGCAGCAGAATTATGCTGTAACAAAAAAACTCCATTAAAGGTCTGGAAATCGTCATGCTATACTTTATAAAGCCAGAAAAATTAAAGCAGAATTCATTTGCTTCAAGCTTCTCTACGAACTTCAAAGTCATTCGTCTGGCAGTACTTTAAGTTCACAGTTATTTCCCACTAAAAATTACCACCATTACTAATGAAATCTTATGTAACATAAACCTCCATTACCCAACTACCGACATAAATCAATGATATGCCACATATGAGAATACTTCTAAAATTCAATATTATGAATTATTAACTTGAAAGACCACAGAATTGAGTGATAGAATTTCTGTACTTTTAAAATCTTTACATTGATATTTTCTAATTAATCGCTTCGTTTCTTAAAATAAGCAGAACAGAGAGCATGGTTTTCATCTAATTAAGGTGAAAAACTTCAGAGTTCCTCGGTCAAATGATCCGATCACTTTTCGAAGTTGCAACCATCGCTTGGCTAATTGTAATTAATATCCCTCAAGGAAAAGGATTTAAAGTTCGTTACTTTTGCAACAAATAAATAAATGGATAAAATTATCCGATACTGTTGTAACGCTTACTTACAAAATTATTGCAGTTGCTAGCTAGTTTTGCTGGAATATCACTTAAAAATTATTTTTTCTTGAAGCAATCAGCTGTCATGAAAATCATCGGATTTTCTTTCTCTTTCTTCATTTTACCCGAATTTAAGCCTAATATATAAAATTACTGCTGTAAAAATATAAAAATCTGTTTTCGATTTAATTGAGTGTTCAGTTGTTCATATCTTCAAATATTGAATTTCGTATGAATTAGGTTGTTTGGAATGTCCCAAGTGGACAATGCGCAAAAACTAAGTGGAAAACGGGACTGCCAGAAAACTACAGTATGCTCGTGAATGATAAGAACCACACATTTCTTGGCGAAACTGTCGTTGTTTTGTACGAAGAACATTTCGGCTTATATCCATACTTTAAAGATGTGTATAATATAACATCAGATGTTAATGGCGGCATTCCTCAAGTAAGTGGCTCTTTCAGTCTTTCCATTCATAATAGCAAGAAAACTAAGAGAGATGCCGAATGAAACAACATCGATAAAATAGTAATTTCCGCAGCAGTTATAAATTCTGCTTGCATCAACAACGCAACATAACTCGAATCACTTGAGACATTTGACCTTTTACTTTTGACTTTTTAGCTTTCATCTAACAAAGCAGTAAAAGCAATAAAACAGCCAAAGCTCTTGCAAAAGATGATTTCAATCATTTTCGCACTAAAGTTCACTCAAAACAGAGCAGCGAAACTTATGCGACATTAATGCTAGTGAAATGATAGATAAAATTGCAAAATGAAAAAATAGATAGCTTAATCAGTGAGGCCTATTAATCCTTCATGAATCAATTTATCGTCAAAACTGATTCCAGAATATAACCACAATTATTGATTTATTTATGCACTTAGTTTAATATGTCAGAGCGATTTGATAGATCTCTCTCCAATGGAATATTAAAATATTCTTTCATTTTTATTCAGCTCGTAATTAACTTCAGTTCACTCTTGCTAATTTCAGCATTTTTCAATTATTTTCAAAGCCTTAATTTTAAGCGTGCCAATCTCTCAGCTCATTTGGAAAAAGTACGTGAAGATATATATGAAAAGGTTCCGAATGAAAATTTTACTGGTTTGCTTATAATCGATTACGAGAAATGGCGACCGCTTTATGAGCATAATTGGTCCTCGAAACGAATTTATTGGAACGCATCGATAGATTATGCTAACGAAACATATCCAAATATAACGAAGAAGAAGGATTTGGAAAGGATTGCGATGAAACAATTCAATGATTCATCATTGTGAGTAGATTTTAATGACTTTTGAACCCAAAAAAAAACAAAAAAATTTCTTCGATTATTGTAAAAAATTTGAAGCAAGAAATTTCATCCATTGAGGATATTACATGAATGAATGTTGTTTAGGTTAGTTAAGCACTCTATTTCAGGAAATTTTTAAACGCAACTATTAATAAAGTAAAAGAGCTTAGACCAGGGGCACGAGTGGGTTATTACGGTATGCCATTTTGCAATTACAGTGCTGGGCAAGATGGAAACGCAACATGTGGAGAAAGATTCGAAAGATTTAATAATGAGTGAGCAATGAATTAATATTTCATTTATTTCATTTCGTTGTTCAAAAGTTTTTTATGCATTTCAAGAAAAGTGTGAGATTACATAAACTTTTACTAATAATGACATTATGTACTTTTTTTACTCCTATGTTTTCAATAATTTTGCCAAATGTTGATTTGCAAATTCGTTATTATTCATATTGTGATTATTATTATTAAGATCATCCTCTCAAAATTAATTTCTCAAGTTTCTGTAATAGCATAAAAGAGTAGTTTAGTGAAAATTTTTGAAAAATTTTACAGACTGGAATCTATTTATGAACAATCTACCGCCCTTTTTCCGTCCATCTATTTACCGCGTAGAGAAAGCGGTTTTGTTGGCTGTTTATACGTCACCGCCGTCCTTCAAGAAGCCAAACGTTGCGCAGCGAAGATAAGCACGGAAGTACCGATATATGCATTCACTGGCTTTGAATACTTCCCACTGAATTTGACGAATTTGCAGAAGAAGAATTATTATACCGAAGTAATTAATTCACTGTTATTAAATTCTGTTTTGCACAAAATCAGAATTCAAAACAAATTTTATAGTCTTTTTAAAGTGTAATATTCAATTTCGCATTCTGATCTTTCATTCCTTTTATATCATCTTAGATTCCGTCCAATTCTACAAATTCTCAAATTTCCAGGAAGATTTAAGCAATTCCTTGGAAAGAGCTTTTCATATGAATATCGATGGTGCTCTCATTTGGTCAACATCCAAGAATATGACAGATCGATGTGACAGTATAAAAGAATATGTCGAAGAGGATCTTGGTCCAGAAGCTTTAAAACTGAGCAGGTAGAATTAAATGGTTTTCCGTATTACTGCTTTGAAATATGAGTATCATTACTTACTACTTTCTAGTGCTTCCTGCTGAATTTCATTCTTTATGATATATCGTATTAGATATCAACCATGCAATCACCGTTCAAAAATGAGTAACAAAAATTATTTTCAATTAAAAATTATTTTATAGAAGAATAGCACTTCGATGCGAAATGTGACTACCGCAGAATGCAAAGGAAGTAGAAATCTCACTGAGATACTTGAGAAGTTTCGTCTTCAGAAGAAGTGACAAATCAATAACAAATGAGAATCGCCAACTATGCAGAAAGCATTGATGATTCTGTCAAATAAATTGCCAAAGAATAAAATTTTTGCATTATTTGTTGCCAACAAATTGTATGAAAATGATAATTACTGAATTAATGCTGCTGCAATTACGAACAGAAATTGATGAGCATTGGCTAAAATCGCTCTGTAAATACTATCGTTATGTTTTTGACTTTCGAACTGTCATTATTTTCTAGCTGAATTCAAATTGCTTCAGACTTATCCCATCTGATTCATGCGATTCAATAAACATCTATGCGTTTACAATTCAGATTCGCCCTTTAGGATTGACATATAAACGTTTATTTCTTTTTCTAAAAGGTAAAGTGTTACAGTACTTCACACCATGAAATGTAGCTTATGTAGAAGTGTGAATAGGAAATGACAAATGCAAATTGTTCAGCTTTCATAGCACTCTAAGCACTTCTTTAGTCTGTCTAACGTACAATAGGAGAATCTGACTCGTTCTTCCACGTTGTTGCAACGACCTGGCAAACCTTGACGACATACTTTAGCCAGGATACTTCTTTCTTTCTTTACTAGCTTTTCTGCTTTCGGTTGGCTCAGTGTTTACCTGTTGCTTACCTTTAGTTCTGACAACGACTGATGTATGGCTGATGCTTTTATGTTGAATCGTCGAGAAAAATTTTAAGGATAAGGATATGTACGAGTGCTCTCTGATCCTTATGTTTTCTTCTTTGCAATAAGCTTACAAGAAGGAGTGGTCTGTCTTTGAAATAAATTACATTAATTAAGTATTTTGGAATGGCCTTTTTGGTCATTGGTTATTGGCGAGTGATTTCTTGTATTTTGAAATTAGTTTCTATAATTGTCTATATGTGTAAATGTGTTTGAAGAACTGTGTTTTATTCAGTAACTCATAGAAACTAATTAAGGTTTTTTTTTGGGTGCATTAGCTTAGCTAACGGAATTCGAAAGTAATGGCTGTTGGTGATAATGTATTATGTGAATGTAAACGAAAGATGACAAGAAAGAGTAAAAAAGAAATCAAAAAATTCCGCCGCGTTGCATATAATTCCCACAGAAAGGTCAGTAGTACTTACTTTCTTCTTTATGCATTAACTTTCATTTCTAACCATTCCTTTTATGTTCTGAACTTTCTATAGGTTATTATTTGCAATCATTACAGTTTCCTTCCTTTTAGCCATTTCATTGCAGGTTAAGGATATCATCTTGGAGGAAGAAAATCCTACAGATAATCAGAAAGAAGGTACTGTCGAAATGGTGCATACTAAGAAGAAGCAGGTGAAAAGACGTAGGAAGAAAAGTGTAAGTATATTTATATTGATATAATTAGACATTTTGGCGAGTAAACTGTGCATTCGAAGTCGCAGTTTAAATCTAATGTGTTATATATGTTAATAATGTTATTTAGCATGTTTATTATTTGTGATTCATTTAATATTTCATGTGTTATATGAATTATATTTCAATATAATATATGCTTGTGATATTTCTTGTAAGACTTTCAACTGATCTTGTTTAGATGAAACAATTACGAAAGGAACAACTTATGCGAGACATTGATGAGGATGACGTTGAAATTCATCGATATGAGCGGATTCTTGGATATAATAAGCGGAAAAGCAAAAATATACCAAAAGTATTCCGTATCGAAGGACTCGATTGTACGCGTTTCAATACTTGAAAATATATATATATATATATTTGAAAAATACTGTGCTTGAAAATACTATACTTGGAAAATACCTATACTTGAAAAATACAGCCTCCTGCAACTTAATTTTTTCTTGTGAAGTTTAATTTGGATTCAAGATAAATTTTTGATGACATCTAAACTCATTTGAGATATCAAGTCTGGAAAACTAGCCTTCAACTCAAATGAGATGTAGTCTTCATTATGATCTGTTATAGATCTGCTCGAGATGTGTGATTCGAAGCCATCGCGACGTAGCGATGTTGATGGAGGCAATTGTTCGGACGTGTGTAACAGTGGAATGTTGAGCGATGAGTACGAGGAAGACTGCAATGAAAATAAGGATGAAAATAGATTGTCGAAAACAAGGATCGCAAAAAAAAAGTCTCCAGAACTTGCAGAAGTTAGTTTTTTGGCAAAATGATGAATAATTTAGGCCTAACACATTGATTCCTTTCTTTATAATTAATTCTCGAGAATGATTACAGTAATTGATTGTTGTCAGGTTCAAAGAGATGGTTTCACCGAAATGGGTGATAGTAGCGGGAGTGAAGAAGATATTAATATGAACTCCAAGGAAGATATTTATGGTCGCCTTATCAGTAAGAAGACAGGAGAATTTTTGACTTCGAAATTATGCGGTCAAGAGAAACTTAATGAAAAAGCCGGTCTGTTAGAGACAGAAGAGCATCTAAAATTGAAAAAGTCCTTGCGAGGTCTGATCAATCGAATGAATGAACATACGTTGGTGGGTGCTGTGAAAATGTTCTCAGATATATTTGCCAGCAGAGGACATAATGGTAAAATTTTTTATCTCTAAATTAGGCAGTTTTTTTCACTTGTTATGAATTTGTTGTCTTTAAATTAGGCAGTTTTTCTCACTTTTTGTAAATTTGCTCCATGGGCTTTCTAATTGTTCACAATTGCAGAAGTGAAACAGTTGCTTTTTTCGGAAATTATGAACAGTGTTGACGTAAGTTATCGCTTACCAGATCGGCTCATTATTGAATATACAGTATTTATTGCTCTTATTCACACAACAGTTTCTGACGAAGTTTGTAAGCTTTTATTTGCAGCAATTTTACTCAAGTGTAACTGAAAAACTCTCCTTCAAAGTGGTACTTTCAGTAAAAATGGTCTTCCATTTTGGAATTTTTGGTTTCTCAGTTAAATTTCTTAAATAGCCTCTGGTAAATCCAGTTGTTGCTTTGTTCCGATTTCCATACATAAGGTTTTATTCGATACTTTTGCATTCTTTCAGCTGCACATTTTGTCGAAAATTACATTGCAAAGCTTTTGGAAACTGTTGCCGCATTGCCAGAGGGTAAATCTCTTGAAAATCTCTGCGTTTTACTCGCTGAATTATATAATTTCAAGGTGGTCTCTTATTATTGCACATTTGCATATCTATTCTACATTTATGGGTTTTTTTTTTTAATATTTCATCGTAATTCTGAAGTATTTTGAGAAATCCAGTGCATTGGAATTGAATATGTTTTGCACTGAGAACAGAGAATTATTATCAGTAATACCCTGTAACTATATGATAATTGCTTGGCTAAATTATTGCAGAGTACTGTGCTTGAAATAGCTGTACATTGTTGATATTTTGTTGACAAAAATGTCTCATATGAAATATCACTTTATTTATTACTTTCACAGGTCATTAAAGTTGTTATAATTATCGAAATTATGCAGTATCTGCGAGAACAGGTGAACGACAAATGTCTTACTTGTTTCAAAGCTCTTTTAAGTTGTAAGTTTTTCTATAGCCAAGACTTTCATACGGAGCCAAGTTTTGACGTAGTTGTGGATGCGTTATTGTATATAATCTTTTTGTTTATGATTTATGATAAAGAGACCTGTATATATTAACTTAGCTCCTGCTTCCAGATCTTATTCTTATCACGTATCATTCTGATATTGTCTTCAAGCTGGATGATATGCAGTCATGATTTTTTTGCTCCCTTTTATTACAGATTGTGGCAATACTATGAGAAGTAGAGATTTGGATGCTTTGCAGAAATGCATAACAGAAACACAGGCATTTTTCTCAAAGCTCCCAGAAAAATATTCTGGAAAGTAAGTGTTTCGAATTAGGTGTTGCTAAAAAATAGCTGCTTCATAAGATGTATTATTTTATCAAATCTTCATTTATTCAAGGCATCAGTCGCGGTACATTGTGGATGAACTGAACGCAATAAAAAATGTGAATATTCGTAAGTTTACGGATCTAATAGATTCAGCATTGTATTCTCATTATGTGAACATTTTTCGTGGATTAACTAAAAGTATGTTATTTTATTCATCTGTGTTTTCATATTTTCGATTGGAAGATTTTTGGGGATTCTAGTTACTGTGATTTATCTTTATTCATTCAGTTGTTTATTAATAATTACCAATCGCATTCAGTTTCCTGTGTCTGTTTGCAAGTCTTTGCAACATTGATATTAGTATACAGGTTGCTGTGTCTGTATGACAGTACTCGATAGAAGCACTGAGATAAGCGGGGTACTTGATATGGGCGAAATTTCGGTGCAGTAAGCATTAGAACAGATGTAGCTGAAAGAGTAGAAAAACTGTATCTATTCATGCAATTGGTCACTAAGTTGTTTTCCTACAGAATTGGACAAAGAGAAAGAACTGCCAATGAGTGTAGATGACATAATGCATATAAGAGAGCGTGGACGTTGGTGGCTTGTTGGTGCTGCCTGGTTTCCTACAAATGCTACAGTGCCGAAAAACAAAACGACTGAGAAATTTGCTGGACAAACCGTAAAATTCAGCTCTTCCTTGCTCCAACTTGCGAAAAAGGCCAAAATGAACACAACAGTTAGACGTGACATTTTTTGCACTATTATGGCTTCGACGGTGAATCTTTAATTCTTTCTGCTATTACGGATTTTGTTTGTCATGTGATTAAATTCTCACCACTATCTGATGATGCACTGTAAGTTTCATGTGAAACTAGTCTTACTTTTATTTAAATTTTTTGCAAATTCATTATAAATTATTCCAATTCCAGAACGAAACGGATGCATTTGAAAAACTATTGAAACTTTCCTTAAGAGGACAACAGGAAAGGGAAATAGTGCACATCTGTGTTCATTGTGCATTACGAGAAGCCACTTACAATGCATTTTATGCTGCTGTTATCGATCTCCTATGTTGTTATCACAAACGTTTCAAAGTATTTTTGAATATTCGGATTTTTTTTCCCTCTAATGGATCAGTAATGAATTTAATAGCTGGGACCCGAATGGTGTATTGCTTGTCTGCTAAATCTTTCCAAAAGAAATTTTTGTATGATCGGTGTATTTCGGATCATTTCCTCTTCAGTTATAGAGGATTAGTTAAAGTACAGTTAGTGCACAGCAATGGAAAATTTTTCGGCTTTCATATACTTTTCAAACTTTTTAATGCATAACAAATTCTGCTGGTAGCGATTCCTGTACTGGGCTTACTGTTTCTCTTGTTAGAAAGCTGTAGCAGATTATACGGAATTTGAGATTTAAGAGAAGCTATAGGTTTTTATGCATAAGATTTAGAGTTGTTTCAGTTAAACACTCATAGATTATGAGTTGAGGAAAGTTTGTTCCAGCTCACCACGCAGTATGCATTGTGGGACCGGATCAAAGTTTTGTCACGGATAAATGAATCTCAACGTGAATATTTAGCAATGCTTATTGTTGATTTGATGATTAAACGATCAGTTGGAATTACTTTGCTAAAGGTAACTTTTGTTTTATATCAGCAATCCAACAATTTCTTTTACGATTTTCGCATTTTGTTTCTTATCCGAATGTTATAGGATAGATTAATGCACATTTTTTTTTATTGCGTAAAAAATTTCTATGGAAGTGGAAGAAATTAAGCGATGAAGTGTTTGAAATCTGAAATCATTTGTCTGATTGACAAATCAACACAAACTTCATGGAATTAGATATAATGGTTCTTGAAGACGATAAAACGCAAAATATTTAATCACTGTTTTTAAATGACCGACAATATGAAATTTGTTGAGCGATTGCTTGATAGTTTGGAGCAAGCAAACAGAAGTTGAAATTTGTTTGGTCAAGATTATGCTTGTGAGAAACCATTTGGATAATTGAAAAGTGCGGTGTGATTGTGGATTTTCCAAAAGAATAAGCCCACTGCATTCTCTTTTCTGATTTTTTGATTGCGGTGAAGCGCAGAAAATGGGAAAACGGAATTTAAATATTGAATGCTTGCTTCAGGTGATTGAATTTGGTGCGATTGATAAAATGACCGCTGAGTTTGTACGAAGCATTCTATCCGCAGTGTTAGTTCGAAGTACTGAGCAGGCTCTGATGGATATGTTCCAAAATGTGGTCAGTTCACCACAGCACAAGGATTTTATGGAGGCACTCCAAGTTTTCATTCATATGGCATTAAAAAAGCCTCAGAAGGATATTGATAATAAGCTGCTTTTGTCAAAAATTGATTTTATTGAGAGTATTTGGGATAATAATCCTCTTTGATGTAATTGTTATAGTTCACAAATTGATTTCAATGTGCTGTTAAATTTTTCTTTTATTCAAAAAAAAAAATCATTTATGAGAATTTGAAATGAAGGTCCTTAAATTCTATAATGTCAACCTTGAAGACGATTTGATAGTCATGATATCTGTTTTAGCTTTTGAAAATTTCAAAACACTTCATGTCGAGCGATTATTTCCAAGGATATAGTTGTTAAAAAATTAATGTCCCTGACTGCATCCCTCAGTAGTCGCTTGGAAGAAAATGCCATTATCGTAAATACTTTTCACGCTAAATGTATTTATTTTAACTGGACTTCGGATTATTCGTTGAACTGAATGAATTTTCTCAAAATTCTCAAGGTTTCTGAAATTTACAGAAGTGCTCAAATTATCACCGAATTTTCTGCAAGAAGTAAAGAAGTAAACTACACTATTTCTAGGGTCGTATTTCTACAATTTTACGATAATTTCCAATTTTTACAGCAAATTGAGCACGTGTACACGTAGTCTCATAGAACCAAGAAGATCAGAAATTTTGGAAATGTTCAATTCCCGAATCAACTACTTCCCTCTATTGGAAGGTTTCAAACAATCCGTTTTCTCAATGATATTGTCGCATTTTTACCTTCTGGGAAATGAAGTGATGTCCATCATTATTCTCGTCGATTTCATCAATTCTGAATCAAAGCCTGCACTTTCTGCAACTTTTCCCTTTCTCTCTCTATTTCAGCTCTCCTTCCTGAATTTTATTTCAGATATCTTTTTAGAACAAGTAAAAGAATGTTTGCAATTTGTCGGTTGTCATTAGCAACCTGCTAGGAGTCGTTTTATAGTATTTTTCATTCTTCGCTCCACTGCAAATAACAGGACTCCCAGTTTTCTCAAAGATCTATCCACCCGTGCTGTTCCATGGGCTATGCCAGCGATATCAGATTAGTATCACTTTTTGTGTCGTATTTCGAATTTGAAGAAAGCCTCTGTCCTGCGAAAGTTATGCAATTCCCGGTAAATCCCGGGAATTTCAATAGCTACAGCGCTGCTTTTATTTTCTCCGCACCCCAATCGAATATTTCCCCAATAGCTGGTTGCAGTGATCTTTCCATAATGGTCGATGATTGAGAAAGATGACCATAAAGCTACAAAGTGAGATTTTTCATTTCTATTTTTTGGCAATACTAAGAAATAAAAAATTAGAAAATTAAAATCTTTAAATCTGTTAGACCACAACTGAAATATTTTTTTAAATAAAAACTCCCTACTCTAATAAATATTTCAAAGGCCAACCCTTCTCCAACATTTTAAAGTCATAACTTTCAAAACAACAGGTATAAAGTTGTGATTAGAGCACCACAAATTTCAGAACACTGACTTAAAACAAACCAGAGCAAGGGAAAGTTCTTGAATCTCACTTCCTCGAGAAGTTACTGTATGTATGTGTGTCGAATGTGTATGTGCATGTGTGTATGTGTATGCCTGTATATGTATTAGTGTATAGATGTGTATGTGTAATGTCACTGTCAACTATTATTGCTGTTGATATTACTGGTGGTTGCTGTGGTCTTTGTTGTAGCAGTGTAAAGTGTCGTAGTTTACTAGGACAAGTAGTGTTTGACTCAATTAAGTTAGGCTATGGACTCGGCTACATGTACGGGTTTGTACGTTTTTTTTTACACTGCTCAATTGCCAAAATATTTTGCATTTTTCATCGTTCACAGTGACATCTCAAACATTCATCGTTGCCTTCACGTGGATTTCACGTGTGTGTTATGCGGGTGTCGTGCAAGTGCTTGTATGAATATTTTTTGGAGATGAGTATGGAACAATGGTATGCTCAAAATAATACTGATTTGTGGATTATTGCCATCATTTAGCCTAAAAGTGAACGAAATAAAGCAGTTCGACCGACTGCCAAGGTTAAACTATGGTACTTGACATGAAATTCTGTTCGTAGATGGATCCAGTAATATCAATGGCAAGGTGCAGTTCGACTGCCAAGGTTAGACTGTGGTACTTGACCTGAAGTTCTGTCAGAGAAATTAGTAGATGAATCGAGTAATATTAATGGTAACGTGTCCAGTTCTTTCCACTTTGCCAAGCGATTCATGATTCATAACTTGTCCACTGATGTATTTAGTGATATCAATGGCAAGGTGTCCAGTTTTTTTCACTTTGCCAAGCGATTCATGATTCATAACTTGTCTATTCTAACTAATTTGTATTCCACCTTCTTCTGGTTGAGAGTGATAGCTTGGTCTTCTATCCGTCTGCATGCTTTTTCACTTTCCACTAAATGTTCTAGATCGACTCGTCATGAGTCAGTCAATGATAGATGCGATAAAAGAAATGCAATGATTAAGAAATAAAGAAAAAAGACCTTCACTTATCAAGTCTGTGATGATAGATCCGTTTAGATCGAGTTTAGTCTAGAAACTGGTGATAGATCCGTTCAAATCGAGTGTAGCCTAGAGATTGGTGATAGATCGCTTCAGATCGCGGTAGTCTAGAAATTTTCAGCTCTAAAGCTGCGATAGATAGATTCAGAAAAGATTCGAAAGTGAAATCTTCGAACCTTTGGTTATCCAAGCGATCCATGGCGTAATGCTGGTGACAGCAGTGCTGCTGTTGATGATGATAGCTGTTGTGAGCAGCGACAACTGGTTCTGTTGTGAAAATAAGGCCAACAAAGAGATGGCTGTCGGGTTGAGGACAAGCAAATTCAATTCACTTCACAAAAATTCAGTGCATACACCCTTTCCTCTTCTTCCCAGATACACATACACAAATATATAGACGGACATACATACATACACACATACAGATACATATACACCCACAGATACAGATACATTCGATATATATTTGGTATGTACCACATGGAGTGATGGTTGAAAAGTAAGCAAGTTGTCGACTAAACTTTTATTTTCTGTGCTAAGTCTGGTTCGAGATTGTCTGGACAGAGAAAGCGAAGCAGATATGTGAGAAAAGACTTGGATAGACTTCGTCTGTTGCTTAGACAGCCTCAGATTTCTTCCTTTCCTCTACTTGTACTTTTTATCCATTCTGTGCTGTGAACGATTTCCTGTATTTTCTTGCTTTCTCATCGATTGTCTTTTCGACTGGATTCGTTACCGTCCGTCTGGTTCAATAAATATAGCAGAAGTGTTCTTAAAAAGTGTCCGTGATATGGGAATAATCTATTCCTTAACTTGCCAGAAAACCCGCCTTTCGAGTGTTCGTGACATGTTATGTATGGGGATGTTGAATGATTCCCTGTATTTTCTTGCTTTCTCATTGATTGTCTTTTTCCACAATAGTGCGAATTTCACAGGGAGAATTCCTTATCGTCCGTTCGGTTCAATAAACATAGCAGAAGTGTTCTTGAAAAGTGTCCCCTAAATCATGGGGACAATTTATTCCTCAGCTTGCCAAAAAAACCCGCCTTTTGAAAACTGTATTTTTGCACTATCTGTTCGGTTCCAAGGCAAGAGAAGACCCCAGATGGTTGAAGAGCAGAAAATTGAACCGTAAGTGTTGAATTTCTGACCTCATTGTTGGTAAAAAGGGTGTCAGTTGTCAGTTCCTAAACAATTTTTCATTTCCCGTCATTTCTCAGCAAAATCTGTGGATTTTGTCCCGATTTGGTGGTCGATAATACGAATCTAATTTCAACATTATTTCCGGATTACACAGATTGAGAAACAAGGAAAGTATTTGCGGATTTTATAAGAAATTTTTCCCGTAAAAATCATTCATAATGATTGTGTCTCTTCAAATCTTCCTCAATTTAGTCAAGGCTTATTCATACCTGTTCCATGTTTCCTTTTTCTGGTAGTTAAATATTTTCTGTTTTATTTGTTACGCACCTCCTGGAATAATGGTTTAATTTATTGCATATTTTTATTCACTTTTGTTTAAACAATCAACAATCAGTGGTTTTCTTTACCGCAATAATTTGGTAACTAATGGGTCGAACTTGAACATAGCCCCTTCCCAAAGATGAATTTCTTCGTTCAAAGATGGGAAATAAAAGTATTGAGAAGTGATAAGAGGAGTAATAGCATAGAATTACTATTACACAGCGAATCAATTATTCGCTCCATCTGAAGTCAGTTGGACCGGATCAGTTCGAAACTTCTCTCAGTTTCAGTGTTTTCCATGCAATCTCTTCCAAAGAGCAGTACACTTATATTACGCTTATCGACAACACAATTGATACAGTTCGATCTTTTAGGGCAAAAGCGCTTACTTTGTGTTATTAGTTGATATGTAAATTTCACGTGGAAGAACGGTTTCAAGACTAAAGTTGAAAGTCTTAATTCACTGAATTCATTTCATTCACTGAATCGATCATTAACTGTAATGTCTCATTTATAGATATGTAATGCTCACAGGCTGTGTCACATTATTCGTCTATTATCCTAAGACTTTGAACTTTTCGGAACAAAAAAACCATCGAAGCATTGTCGTTTAGAAGTGCTCCAATTATTCGGATTATTTCTGGTTCCTTTTTGGGCGGAAAGTGAAAAAGGAAGTTACAACAGGTATGAATGAATAAATATTTCCTGAAATAATACTGAGTGCAACCGATGAAGTTTTAATTTGTCCTTTTGGCCTCACAGTAAGTCACGGGCAAAGGGCAAATTGTCCTTAAATATTACATCAATTTGTTGATAGTAGTTAAAGGGAAAAGGTATTGCAATGTTGAAAAGATGTGTTATGATGAGATGTGTTGCAGTAGTGTCGTAATAGTCTCCAGCTTAAATTCACTGAATCGATCAGGTTCGATCAGATCTTTTGATCGGATTAATTGATGCTGCTTCTCTGACAACACTTCCAAAGTTTTAGTATAATTAGCCTTACTTCATCAACCACTAGCACTTTGGCCTTTCTTTCTTACTAATTATTGCACTTCCAAAGTATTAATATAATTAGCCTTACTTCAGCCACTAGTTGCAGTGGAACGTCATTTCATTTCTTTAAAATATTGTCAATCGATTTGTTCATTATCTCCATCAACTTTCTTCTTCCTCTACTTACTTTCTCCTTCTCAGTACAGACAAGGTCAGGCACAATGATTTGTATTGCTCTTTTTAATTTTATTGTGCTGGCAGTTTCTTTGCCCTCTGTCGCTTTCTCTTTGATTATTTGCTCAACTGCTATTCATCCATTTGTTTGCTTAGCTTTCAAAGTTCTAT
This sequence comes from Mansonella perstans, assembly GCA_037074765.1. Classification (NCBI taxonomy): domain Eukaryota; kingdom Metazoa; phylum Nematoda; class Chromadorea; order Rhabditida; family Onchocercidae; genus Mansonella; species Mansonella perstans. The sequence goes on along the minus strand of JBAMDO010000272.1, from coordinate 44,023 downwards.
TGATGAATTAAGAGTTAATTAGCTAACTATGCAGCAGCAGTTGTGGCCTTATCTCTCTATGCTATCTCCCGCTCATTTCATTCATTTCATATTTGATTTTTCATTTTCAGTTATGAAATTTTTTCTTCTTTATCGAATGGTGGTATCGTGGTACAATTTTTGCCTTGTCTTTGAACCAGCAGTACCTTAAATTAACAAGTGGGCTAGATAATCAAAGCAAAAAAAGAGAGGAGGAAAAGCAACGTGTCATCTATTCCAATGTTCTGCTGTCAATTAGGTGCTATTGACCACTCCTTCAAGTTAATAAGCTGCTTCTCTCTTGCTGAATATTATTTTTGGATATTGAAGATGGCATAAATGAAGCTGTTTTCTGGCTAATGAAGGAGTGATAATTGAAATAATATAATAGCGTATATTTTCGATCGGAAGCATTACGCTCGTTTGAAATACAACAAAACATTTTGTGAACTTTGCGCTGCATGAATAAATGTCCACTCCTATGTGTCAAATTATATCCTGAAAAATTAGCTGTCATATGTCGTTTGAAGCGAAATTTACCGGAACATTCGTCTTATATTCGAAAACGAGCACACATATATGTTGCGATTAGTTGTGCAGAGTTATTTGCATTTCTTTGAGCCTAATCACCTGAGAATTTTCATCGGTCAGAATGTCAATTATAGTAAATGGCCTAGAACTGATCCGCAACCGTCAGTGGATCATTTGGTAGAGTAATATTCCTCGATTTGCTTATAATAGAACATCATTTCATATATAAAGCTTTTTCACTCTAACACATCTACAGCAGCCACTGGTAACATTAATTATCTTTAATTAACCAATTAATTGTGCCATCTAGCATCGTTATGAATTAGGAACATCGTTATGAATTAGAATCGTTATAAATCAGTTTGTTAATAGATTTAACAAATGAGTTTATTATCTTTCTATTCAGTATTTCATAAAAAAAAAAAAAAAAGGCCATTTGCGATATTGAGTGTCGTTGGAAACTGCCATATGACCAGTCAATGAAAGATGCCATTGTCAACCGAGGTGTTATTTTTACTTATCCGTGTCAGTTGTATATTGCGATTGAATCACGGAATATGCTCGAGCCAAGAAACAGCGTAGTCTTTACTGTTTCTACTGACAACTGGTGAGAAAAAAAAGTGAAGTTGTGAAAAAAGTACTGCCAAATAACTAATGGAAAGTTGAGTACTAATGAAAGACGAGATTGGCTTACCATGATTGTCTTCGAAGCAGATTCCGGTCATTCAGTGGACAATATGGATATTCTGGTCAGTAATTGGTGTAAACTGTATTATAGTGTGTGAGAACTGAATGAATGTAATTGAATAACTTTAAAAAATATGCATCTAAAACTGATTTATCTCGTGGTAAATATGACTGTACAGGCGTAGATATGGAGCTTTCCAATGACCTCCGCAGGTTTAGAACGTCAGCTCATCCGTGAATCATTTCATCCGTGAATCCTTCCAGTATCTGAATCAGTCTGCAGTGAATAACTTCAAAATCGAGACGTACTGCGTCACATTATGGTTCTTTCAGTAAATTTGATGATTGTTTTGAGAGAATAAAGAAGCCGATTATTCCGTAGTCGATCCTGGTAGTGGTGGGCGGATATTTTTACGGTAAATTTGCCTGTCCTGGTAGTGGTGGGCAGGGTATTTTATCGGGGAATGAAAAGAAGTCATCTTTTTCCTTCTTTCTGGATCGCTTCACCTGTCTTCTTTCCATTTCCTCATAAAAAGTCGCCGTGCTTTCATCGAGACCTCATTGCTTGTGTGCTTTCTGACACATTCAAACTGAACATTCGGGAATGTGGTGTGTTTGTGCCACATTATTCCGTTGATTCATCCCTTTCCTGAGATGATACATTTCTCTTTTCCTATCCTTTGTGCCGTTCAGTGACCGTATTTTTTGGCTTCCATTTCTTTCTTTTTCAAGAATGAGCTATATTTTGATGCACTACAGGAAGTTTAAATAAAGGCTCCGCTTCTTTGAACAGGAAACTGTTGTTAGTGAGGCCTATGCAGTGTTTATAGTGTCCACGTAGTAAACCGAATAGTTCAATTCACAGCAAAATGCCTGCTTCCTTCCTGTCATCACGGGTGACATTTGATGCTCGCGCAACTGTGACTACTTTTAGTCAAATCCGTGTATTATCTAACGTGTATGATTATCAACATTTTCAGGTTGTCGGAATAGAACGTTGGTTCCGATTTTGAAAGACAGAAGTAGTTGTAAACTTCTTCCATGCTTTTTGTTAACCAACTTTGAAGTAAATTTTCTAGAAATATTGCCTGAGGCTTATATTTGTAATGGCTTGCTTTTAATAAATGACAGTTCATAAGCATTTGCATTTGATCAGGAATGTTAGGGAAGAGACCTATAGGTAGGTCAGTGTCATTGCTTCTATGCATAAGGAAGGGTACATTTCTGCCGCATATCCAACTGGTTTTTCTCCTTTACAATTGCTGTTTACATTTAATTTGTTAACCATTTATGTTGCAAAGTGAAGGTAATTTGCTGGTTTGCACATATCACGTGTAATCTCACGTGGAAAGTGCTGGATATCTGAGGTGGTCAGTACTTGATGGATTAGCTCAGTCCACTCGTTAGCATTTCTGTCCATCGACTATTCACTGTGCAGATGTCGTTCTATCTGTAATGGACAGCTATTATCTTCATTAAAGTCATCTACAAAATTATGGGACTGCTTATTCGGGACGATCAAGATTATTTGTATCACCAAAAAAGCAGATTTCAGACGACATGCAGCAATGGACTTGGTCTCTCCCCTTACTTCTCTCACTTATGGCATACCTATGGATACACACACACATACACACACACACACATACAAACACATACATATATACACATACACACCTACCTGCAAAGTGGTTTCTCTACGCTAAAATTGACTTCTGTAAAGTGCAATATTATGCTTATTTCTGTCTGATTAATGAGTTCAGTTTGATGTATATATATGTGTATGTTCTAATGTCATAACAGAATGATTTAAAAGTTTGAAATCTGGCGACAGAAGTTATAAGACTATGCTTATTCCTGTATATATATATATGTGTTCTAATATCATAACAAAATGATTTATAAGGGATTTAAAAATCTGAAATCTGGCGACAGAAGTTATGACACGTGCTGGGTGGGTTATGCACTTCAGCTCATTTTTGATTTATTTATCCTTCAGTAACTGGCAACACATTTCATTATTTTTTAAAATAAATTAGGCGGAATCCAGTAATTTTTTTTCGGTCGAATCAAGTCACGACAAATTGCATGACCTGCGCTGAGTGCTTTTTCTGTGCTGCACGCAGATCACACAATTTCAAGGCCAGATTAAGACGTGGATTGTTGCGTTTGCCCATTTATCACTGCCCACGTATCACCAGTATCGTTTCCACTCTTCACAGATGATTATATTTCGCTGCTGCTCCTTCATTTTCTTCTTTTCCCATCCTGCAATTCTTGAAATTTCAGATGGAAAACTAATGATATTCGAGTTGTATTTTTCCTACAGAATTCGCATATATTAATACCAAGTGTTGATTTTTGATACTTGCAGGTGCGTAGTAATTTCTGTTTGTATTGTACGCATGTTGTACATCAGTGTATTTCTTATTTTAAGTAAGATTTAATTTCTAAGTTCACATCGCATATTGCTGGTATATCGCTCAGCTTCGATCAAATCTACCACTATTTGCTTTTGTCATAATACGTGACTGAAGCGTGCAATCATTTATGAATAGGCCCGATCTTCTGAAATGCACAAAAGGATCTGATAAGTCAGAATGATAATGCAAAGTCACATAACTTAGCACTTTTTATCATTTTATAGCAACATAATAGGATATGCAAAAAGATGACCAATTTGGGGAAAGTTCTTATGACAGTATTGTTGGAGCTATACGACAATGATGTCTACAGTTGTTCGCGTGAAACCAACTTAAGGAAGGTTAAAGTAGTAACATTCTACTCTAGATAAGCAGCTTTCAACAACACATTCAAGTGCTATTAAACAATGCTTGGTGAAGAATGATCACTAGGATATGGTTTTATCGAAATGGTAATAAAGATGAGAAGACGGGTAAAGGCAGTCGTATAATTCCCGGTTTGTCGGGCAAGCAGAGACTGTTAGTTAGGATTTCTACTTTGTTATTGTATTTCTGTTTCGCTTATTATCTTGAGAATACTTTTGCTGTGTAACATTTCGTGCCGCGGTGGTTTCATTCAATGGAAGAGAATGTTATCGATAGAGTAATTTGTACCTTCCTTTTTTTCTTCCTTTCTTCTTTCCTTCCTTCCTTCCACTTGGTCCATTAATTAATAACTTTTCCTTTGCATATTGAAAAAATACAAACATTCAGTGATGTATCTCTCCACGTATTTTTCCATTACATTGCTCGAAGAAATAACGTGGATATCGGTAATATGTGAACAGTAAATGTATCTTATGTCTGCTTGCAGTGCAAAGCGTATAATTTCCAAGCATAAATATTGATTCTGGCCAGCCATATTCCGCAGCCAGATTATCGTTTAACGCAGCATAAGTGAACAAAGTGGAGTTAAGAAAATGATGATAAGGCAGATAACATAAACTATGAGAGATGCTCATCACCGCCAAGTTAGTAGCTGCAATTCGAGCTCCGGCTTCGATACTTCAGCCTTGCGTTTTAATGAAGAACCATTCGAGCAACGTTATGAGATTGCGGAAGAACTCGGGAAGTAAGTGTCTTTTTTGTTCTCACATTGACTAGTTCACTGTTTTAGACAGTCCGCATCGGTCTGTCCCTCATTTCATTACTCCTTCATCCCGCGCGGATGGTTCCAGACACTGTCTGTCTGGAAAAGCATTTCCAACCAACATTATAATGGCAGATTTAGTTTTCCTTTGCGGAACAGTACCTGGAAAGATGGCACTAAAACAATATTATTAAAAATGGTGTGGTTTCACAAGAATTAGGAAATTGACATGTTCTGAGAATCTTCCGTTTTAAAGTCATGCTTCGCTTACTTTTATGCCTTCAAAAATCATCTGATCTGTTCCACATCGGTACAGTTCATTTCTCGTTTGCCTCATTTTTATGATTTGGTTTTCAGCGGACAATTCGCAGTTGTTCGACGAGTAATTAACAGATCATCCGGTGAGCAATTCGCAGCGAAATTTATCAAAAAACGTCGTTACGCGACCTCGCGTCGTGGCGTTTCACGCTGCAACATTGAGCGAGAAATTGACGTATTGCGAACTGTCGGTGGATATGAATACACCATCAAACTATTCGAAGTCTACGAAAGTGCTTCGGATGTCATTCTAGTCCTAGAATTGTAAGTCTTTTGTTTAGATATAACCATGAACTGTGAATGAAATTAAACAGTGTGTTGAAAAAATGGGCAATCAGTTTTTAAAAAATATCAAACACTGAGTTTGGAGCTGAAGTTCAGACATTAATTGATCATTATTTGGTCGTTTATTTGAGATACCAACTTGGCTAACTTTATATTTCACTATGCTCTTTGTTTTACCTTCTGGGATATCGAAAACTTTCTTCCTATCACATAAAGTGCAGAATGAGGACGGTGAAGCCGTAACCAAGAAGCTGAGGCTATCCCTTTCTATTCTTTCTCTTTCTCTCTCTCTTTGCGGAACTTTGCGGAACCAAAAAATTGCCTGAAGTTGAAGGAAAGTGTTGATGGAACCATAATGAAATGTGTGTTAGGACATTAACTGATTCGAAGTGACGAACTCTTTCATCCGTCACAGAGTATTCCTATCTTTCTTGAATTCCTTCATTTCTGGCATTATTTCTTTTTTGTTCTCTCTCTTCCTTATGTCATTTGAGTTTCCGAACTCGTTGGCCATGATGTATAATAGTTCAAGGATCGTTCAGTGGATATTTGACATCTGACAGATATTCATTTATCACCGAACTATCTTAGCAAAAGAGCAAAAACTTTACTGCTTAGATGTTAATTAAATGTTGTTATGCTATTAGGTGCATTATATATTACTTATAAAGCATTTCTATTTGTTTGAAATTCCTAGATAACAATAAAGACAATGCCAGTGGGGATGGGAAAGATACCTGTTGAGCAGATAGATCCGAGAGACAAACAATTTGAATTTTATTATATCACTGGCATGCTTTTAAGAGTCTCGGGTGGCGAATTGTTCGATTACGTATCAGCCAAAGAGTGCCTTGGTGAAACTGAAGCAGCCTTTTTCATCCAGCAGATTCTGTTTGCTATCAAACACCTGCACGACAATCACATCGTCCATCTGGACATCAAGGCAAATTTATTTCTCTCTCTCTTCATTCCTTGCTAGAGCATACTATTTCGTAGAACTTGATATTTCCGGATATTGTTTATATTGGATACAACATTCAACCCTAGCCAACTAACCTCAATTTCATCTTTTCTGAAATAGAAGGACCTATTGTTGTCTTTTAAGCGAGCTTTCCCCTCATTATTATGTGTTTGCTTATGTGAAGAATTAAATTTTACTGTAGCCAGAGAACGTAATGCTCAGGGGGAAAGGCGAGTCGAAGATTAAACTCATTGATTTTGGTCTTTCAAGAAGGATTTTGCCGGGAACTGTTGTTAAAGATATGATAGGTACACCTGAATTTGTGGGTAAGTCTATTTCAGTATCCTTCTCTCTCTGTCACCTTTCATGTTTTCATTTTATGACACTGATGTACATATTGCATATCTTAGTATTGCAGGAGTCATCGTTTTATCTTGAATAGAAAATTAAAGTTTATATCTCTAAATGACACAGTCTTCCTTCTTGCTCTTCTGGATTGTTGATTTAAATTTTCCAGCTCCCGAGATTGTCAATTATGAACCTTTATCTTCTTCCACCGACATGTGGGCGTTGGGCGTTGTCACCTACATACTGTTAGTTTTTTATTTTGCATATATTTCAACACGTATTTCATTGAAAAAGAAATCCAGTGGATTTTCAGGATGCTCTGATCTAGATGTTGTTGATTGGGTTTGTTTTGTATTTGTTCACTACATCCTTCTTTATTCCGTTTCAATGCTTAGCTAATAGTTCTTTCAGGTTAAGTGGTGGTTCACCGTTTCTTGGTGAAACACGTGATGAAACGTTTGTAAATATATCAGCTGTAAATTATCACTTCAGCGAACGTTATTTTAAACATATTTCATCGTATGCAAAAGATTTTATTAGTCACCTTTTTGTTCGGGATCAGCGTAAACGAGCTACGGTCGATGAGTGTCTTAGACATCCTTGGATTCGAGGTGTATGTTATTTATTACTCTTTCTTGTTTTACCAAGATTAAATTTCTAAACAAATATTTTGAAATCTTGGAAAAGCCGTCTTTTGATTCAACAAAAGGTGACAGCGAAGTTTGTGTTAATTTGGGGAGTTCTACTTTTCTACGAATTGGATGTTTGTCTCCTTGTTATCGAGCTTAAATATGAATGAGATTTTGTTAGTTGATACAGAGCTCCATTTCTGTTTGAAAAATTATTCTTACTTGAGACTTGACCATTCTGCGGTTGCTTCGTCCATGCAGAAATGTCGTATATTTCATTCTCTTGATTCATTTATCACACTCATATATCCATACAGTTCAAAGTTCAACCTGAAAGAGTTGAATTTCCATTGCATTGGGGAATTTTATGTTGTTGTCCAAAGTTTTTTTTCGTTGTGTGTGGACTAATTTCTTTAAAATCGATCAATCATTAAGGATGAGTAGAAGAAGTAGGAAAAGAGTTTCTGGAATTGTTGCAATTCTTTTTTGAAAATATTTTATAGTACTGAAAACCTTTTTATATTTCGAAGATCTTTTTCTGAAATCAAGCTGAAGGAAATAAAAACTGTTAAGATATTAAGTGGATTTCTTTACAAGGAATAGATTTCATTCATCAAGTTGATGTTTGTTCACTCTTACCTCAAGTATCAAATTTCTCACAATGCAGCTAGTCAAAACACCTATTCTATTTTTTGTAACCCATGTTGGTGAGGAAGATTATTATTGTGTATTATAAATCTCGGTAGAGCCATCTGTGAGATCTATTTACCGATTTCCGTCGCATAATCTATTCACCGATTTCTTACAGCCTGATGAATTGGCCAGTGATGTTCGCCAGTACTCGATGATTTCTATGGCACAAATACGCTCTTTCAAAATACGCTTAAGATGGAAGGTATTATTTATTTAAATTTAAACGTTTTACTTCACAAGTGAAATGACATCATTCAACCACTGCTATATTTTCCTGTCACTTTATTTTGAGAAAATCCCCTTTATGACCATACTTTTCCGCTTTTTCATAGAAGCGGTTAGCGTAGTTTATTGTATGGCACCAACCTGAATGTTACCATACGTAAAGAGGATTACCCTATTTCCCTTGCTGCATTACGCTATTTCCGTGCTATTTTTGCTGCGAACGGATTTGCGGTCTTTGGAACTTGCAGCACAATAAATCCAATAAGAAGATCCACTTCAACGACCTCCTTCTTTAACAATATATTAGAAATTGAAGTTCAAGTAAGTAAAAATATAATGTCAAGTTGTGGAAAATGATATTAAAATAGAATTATCTGATTCTCTGGATCCGGACACTTGGTAAAACAAAGGATCAAGGAAAACCCAGACTCAATGGCAAAGAATCAGTAAACTGTACGAAATGATAATATGAGCCTTGTTCTGTTTATCCTTTATCAGTGATAGCTAAGATTCACTTGTACTACATCATCTTTATCAATGATAGCCAAAGACCACTTGTGCTACATCCTTTTTATCGATGATAGCCAAGGGCCACTTGTGCCACATCCTCTGCCAGCTGCCCAAAAAACTATTCAAATCTTCGTAAATTTCTTAGCCATCCGATACTTTTTCATTTCTGAAATTTTGCAGAGATTTTTCCGATACGTGTATGCGCTGTGTTTGCTGTGTTAGAAAAGTGGTTTCTTTTTCTGTTCATGTTTTTAATGTAAATTAGAATAACAAATATTTCAGAGAGCTGCGGACATTGTAATAGCTTGTAATAAAATGACCGCAGACGCACGGTCTGCCGTGCAAAAGGCTTTGAAAGCCGGTCGATCGGTCAGTTCACGATTTGACCCTGTAAGTTTTTCCTTATTCGCTCTGTACTGTGAGTTTCGCATTGAATTTTTTTTCGCATTGAACTAAGGCGTATGTCCATGTGCTTATTGTGAGAAGGACATATTCATTTGTTCATTGCTTATACATTTGTTCAATCGCAATCATTTCTATAGAATAATTCTTTTACAGTTCCTTGAAATGGAATTGATATGATGAAAAAATAAAGTGAGATGCAATATTGTTGAATTTAATTTTTTGCTCACTGTTGCACAGCCCTTTTTAATATATGATTGTTGTTATTTGTCAAGTAAATTAATTCGCGAGTATTATAAAACTTATATGTGTTGTTAGATTAATTAATTGGATGTACTAACTAAGGTCAGTTGCATTCTCATTGATTTCTGTTATTCATATACCTGGCATTAACGATATTTTCATGCAGCTGTGTTAATGTAGGATCGACTATCTTTTGTTCATCTACACCCTAATTAGAATAATGAGAACTTAACGTACTGAAATGAGGGATATCTGGGTTCAATACTGATAGAAATTAAGTAAGGAATGACGGAGGGTCCATCGCACAACTGAGACATTTCAAATGAGGCATAGAGGGGCATAGATCATAATTGCTTCATTTAATTATCCTTAAAACTTGTAATTGGGCATAGATCATAGTTGTTTTATTTAGTTGCCTTAAAACTTGTAATTCATTATAATTACTTACCAATTCTCCAGTCTCATTATTTCGGTACTTTGTATGATTTTGTTACTATCCGTCGCCTACATCATACCCAATGACTGTTAACAGATAAACATATACTACAGGAAGAACTAATCGTCTCAGCAATGCTGATCATATGCGAAGAAGGTAATTTAGCAGGGCTTGATCAGTTGTTTGTGATGCATCAGATCAATCTGAATATCGCCAATCGAGTAAGATTTTTAGAGGAATTTGAAATGATAGGATTCATGATATGCTAGTCGAATTGCATTGAGCACTAATTGTGACAAGTGAAGATTTCATTGCAGTGAAGTGTGAATTTCTATTTCTTCTATAACAGTAGCTTTTTAAGATATTCAACTGCTCCTTCCCACAGATTAATATAATCTAATTGAGATCGGTACGTTTATTCTTGTTAGATATATTTCAGATGGGTGAAACACCGATGCACGTGGCTGCAGGTGCAGGACAGTTTGATGTCGTGCATTACTTGCACATGAAGGGTGCTGCACTGGATGCAGCGGATCGGCGGGGCGATACACCGCTCTTTTGGGCTACACGGAATGGCTATGCTAACATCGTAGACTACATCACGAACGAAGAAAATATCAATATTAATGCTGTCAACAAGGTTTCATTTGCTGTTTAACTTGGCAATTGTTCTTTAATTTTGCTCGATTATCTTGACCATCTGTTCAATTAGAGGGAACTTTTTGATTATTTGTGCATTTTTGGCGTTTTCCTTTGATGTTACCCAGTGGCAGTAAGATTTCCTTGTTAGAGAATTTGCGAATTATTGTTTAACAAAAATAGCGCTTTGATCTTTGATATCCATCTATTCATAAAACGAAGAGCAGAAATTAGTTGATTTAAGCTGCGGAATGTTACAGAATAAGGAAAGTGTACTTCACGTAGCAGCTCGTTACGCACAACTTGAATCGGCGTTATTGTTAGTAGAACGTGGAGCTGACTCATCGTTGCAGGACGAGGTATGAATTGAATGTTCCCTCAAATTACTTTTTCCAAAAGAAGGAAACTGTCTTCACTTTTCTTGGTATTGCAGCACGTCGAAACAGCATTGCACATTGCAAGCTGGCACGGGTATGCAGCGCTTCTCGGTGTACTATGCAGGTTTAACCCGCCTGTTCATCTCAAAAATCAGGTCTGTTTCCAGTAACAATCCAGAACCTAATTCTCCATAAATTTCGATCGAGCTAGTGATCTCTCTGCAACATTCCAGATGACAGAAATTTCGAATTGTTACTTTTTCCGTGGAATTGCACTTCATTAATTTTCACTCAAATTCTGACTATTAGATAAAATGAAGTCAACTCATAGCTCCCGGCTCATTTTGCTTTTGAGGTATGAATGAAAGAAAGGATATGTAAAAGTCTCAGCCCACCCTTTCATATTGAATCTTTTCTTTCCTTACTTCCCATAGAGCTTCTTTAATTATCTTCTCAGCATATGATATAAAATCAAATTAAATCCTAGAAGACAAAATTCATCAATTTTCTAGTCTAATTGAGACATCTCAGTCTTAATGCGTTTTCGTTGACATATGCAGTGTTGCTAACGTGTCACTATGGTGACATCTATCCAAACTTTGAATTTCAACTGTTCAACTATTTTCTCAGAATGGTTAGATAAAAGTCTTTGAGAATTGAAAGTGATATTCAGTGAGCTGCTTGTGAAGCAATCAAGTCTGGAATATTGTTAATTTAGGGAAGAGCAGTTCCAGATTTGAATTTGAATGGAAATGTGTTGAATGAATGAATGAGTTCCAGATTTGAATTTTAAATGGAAATATGTTGAATGAATGAATGAGTTCCAGTTTTTCAGTCCGTAAATTGTTTTTTTTTATGTTATTTATTTGACGTTTGGTTTTGGTTATTATTTGATGTCTAATGGAAAACTTAGAATTCTCCCGGAAAAGTCGGACGCGAAAACTTTTGCAGCGCGAGAACTCTTTAGTGATTCCCGGTTCCTGTTATTTTTGTCGAGGAATTTCTATAGTTAAGGATTTGACTCACTTGGCATGATCACTGCCGTTTTGTCTATTTTCAAAAAAAACTGGGATTTTTCGATGAAAGTTACTGCATGTTTGATCAGTGTTCCATCATTTGGACTGCAGGACTTGGCCGTTCCACCTTACTAATGGTAATTGGAATGTAATACTGATTGCTTACCTCTGAGTGTTGGGTGGAATTTTAGGATAACCTTCTTAACGGCATGGATTCCCTGAGTTCATTTCACCTTGTTTCTGGCAACAGCGAGTGATTAGTAGCCATGGCAACTGGATGAAATAAAGTGAGATGATATGCCGACGACTAGAGTTATTGCTTATTTTGATTGAAAAGGCCCTTTTTATTGGTTACTAGGTCTTTTCCTTCTCCCACAGCAGGAAGCAGCCTTAGTGGTAGAAGGCCATCTTTCAGTTTATGGCTCTACAGACTTGAGATAGATGTATCCATTTATAAGCAAATTTATTATTCATGCAGTCAATAAAATTGTCCATTGTTCGTCTTTCTCCTGCATTTTCGGCCTGTTCATCTCTTTTTCCACGAAATAGTTCCAGGATAAAATAGGATAGAGAGATGGAAAATAGACTAGTTCCAGGATAGAATATGATAGAGAGATGGAAGATAGACTTTCATCTGTGCAACAGGAGCAGTCACCGGTTCCAGCAGCCTTTCACAACAGCTCTCTTCGAATTGAACAACATCAGGACTGATCGAAGCGCGTGTCAGATATTTCTGTGAATTTGTGAGAACGTTCCACATGATTCAGATTGTTCGATTTGATGATAATAAAATATGAAGCAACCGTCCCTCTGTCGGTAAGGTACCAGATGTAATCTGATCATTTAGCATCCGAATCATTTTCTACCCTTTCATATTTCTTTATGGATCATTCATGATGTTATTGAATATCGGCGTTTAATCCGCCTTTTGATTGCCCACTAGCTCTCTTGACTTCCGTTGCCCGATAAGCAAGCCTTCTCTGTCTCACCCTCTTTCAGGGACGAAACATTTCAAATTCCCGATGATGTTTAATTCCATGTGTCCATTAGAAGGAATGTGCTCTTGCTTCCACCGTTTCTAATCCACTTACAGTCTATCTCACTGTCCCGTGGGCAACTTCTCTTAGTTCGTTTAATTCAAGCAAAAATTGCCAGGATTCATTTGAATATGTTGTTCGACGGGATAATTACGTTCCGTGGTGGCAAACTTTAGTGCACCATCGAAAGGGAAGTTCTTCGATAGAAGATGAGTTTTGTATTCTGATACAAGTAGTGGTCAAAATAATGTAAAAGAGATGTATGGCGGTAGGTAGAATCTCCATGGTAACTGCATACCACCATTACCTTAGCTTTGCTACTGCTGAAGGGTGATCAAACCTGATCAAACGGATGCGTTCTCTTTTCAACATCCACAGCTATCGTTTCCGCACGAAAATCAATCCGGCAACATATTTCTCTTTCGTTTTTGTGGCGCAATTGTCGTTGAAGAGAAAATATTATAGTGGTGGATTTAAGGTTGTAAAGTTCACGAATCTCGTCTTGCGCTTCACATCCATTCCGTCTAGCTGCAATTCATCCGAATGTTTGATCGCCACTGATCAAGTTGATCATTTTCACAAATACATCTCCTTGTTGCTCATATTTGGTACATCAGTTGTGCAACTCATCAGTTCAGGAATCAGGTGATGTTTTTGGGACTTGTGGCTCAAGGTCAATGCAGATCAATGCTATATCATCATCTCAGTGCTCGCGTGTAACACTCGTTACAACGAAATTTATTTTACTTACTTATCACTAATATGCACCAAGACTGCGATCGATATTGTGCTTCTGTAACGGTTAGTTTTTAATGGCCTTTATCAGTATTCAGGCTAATTCGTCCTGGCAGGTAAATGTTTCTGAGAATGGTCAGTGAGATAAAAGAATTCGTTTGTCAGTTGTCCGAACCACATCTTCAATTTCATATGCTCTGGTCAAATGTTATCTAAACTTTTATTGCTGCACATGTAATTGCAGTTTTTGTAAAACTTCATAATCAATTTTTTTGAGAAATTTTTCAAATTTTTGAAAACTCACTATCATTCCATTTGTTTATGAAATGTATTTCTTTTCATCTTCTCAGTGTCTCTTCCTTCGTTTAATCTATCAGTGAAAGGACATGTTATATGATAACCGTAAATGACCCCAGTTTGTGTGAGAAGACATGAGTTAACTTCATCAGTGCTATAATTGATCACAGTTTGTGTGAGAAGACATGAATTGACTTTTTCAGGTATCAATGCTATATTTGATCACCACTTTTAGTTTGGCAATTGACGTACAGTGGATGAAGAGTCTTGTGTATATTATTTGCCTCTGACCTGATGGCCCTATCAAGGGACGAATGAATAATCAATCACTTAGACCACTGGGACGGAATGGACAGCAGCGATATTGATGATTTAAAACATTGGTAGTTGTTGCATGCGCGCATAAGAGAGTGATTTCTTCCCGACTTCTTTTCGTTTCATCTTTCTCTTTATGGCTGAATGTTTGTCAACTGTAGCGGAGAGACAAAATTAGTTCGGGAATGCGGATGTGCTTTACTTAGAGATTACTGTGATCATATGTCACTGCTATGTGAAGTACATGTTTAGCTCGATTGTGGCATTGGATGAGGAATAGTATCCATCAGGTATCCATAGTCCACCATGTTCGTTAATTGTCCTCTTTTACCGCTGAAACATCTGATACGATGTAGCAGTGAGTAATAAATCTCTTAAAATCACTTTTTTTTAACTGTCCGTGTAAGCACTCTTTGTTATAAGATAATACGTAATGGAAGAAGCGGGAGATTATGTTTCGGATATTTTCATATGGAAAACTTTTATTTAGAAAACATTGAACCTCGAAACATTGCTCATATATCTCAGTAGTGTGTTATATACACATTTACCGGCTACGTTTCATTCCTTCCAATAGCCCTTCATGATAATGTCCATTGCTTCTTATGTGCATACCTGTATCTACTGTGTGTGTATGTCCACTTGTGCGTGTGTTCTTTCTGTTTCTCTCTGGTCACTTTATTCCCATATGCCCAAATAATCTTTAGTCCAAAAAAGTTAGAAAGCATTGTTTTCCCAATCTGACTCGACAACACTAGTAGAGTAAAGGCTCACAGTCATCTAACTATTTCACCTCCTTCAAAGAGTGATAGAATTTTTGAATAATATCTTGATGATTACTTAATAATTATAGGATGGTGAAACAGCTTTGCATTATGCAGCAGCTCGTGGCCATGTAGAATGTGTCCAGTTATTGCTGGATGCCGGAGCACCGGTAGATGCTGTTGACCAGGTAAGTGTGATTTCTGAATTCATCCAGGTAAATGAATAGCTTCATCCTGCAAAAGTTTGATCAGTTATCCTTTTGAAAAATGAAGTTTGCGATTTGACAGAGTTGAAATTACAGATATATGTGCACTTTAATTACTGTTGTACAATCAGTAATCAGTGATATTCTTGCTTGAACTGGAGATGGAAGAAATTATGAAAAGGAAATTGTCTTAAAAAAATCACATTGTGATTTACCGTGCTAACTTGCTAATAAAAGTTTTAAAAAAAAATGAGTGGAGGATTGGGCAGAAGATGAAATCCACTAGAGTTTGTTAGGAGATAATGAATTACCGCTCAGAAGTGCACCGGAAACGCCATTCCCGCTTTCGTTTCCTCCTCCATTGTATGAGACACTTTGACAGTTGACAATTGTACACACTTGAAACACATGATATACTTCGTAATTGTCTGTCAATGTGATCATTGGCTACAGATATCGTTTTTACTTCCATTTCTGTTATACTGACTTTTTGATTGGCAATAATTTCGAAGATTTAATGATTCTTCTGAAATTTTCGGTTCTGAAATATCTGTTGATGCTTGTAATGGGCCAATCTTTTCTTAGGAAAGACAGAAGGACAAATTTTTACAAATTTGTGATTTTCTTGTTTGCGCAGCGTTGATCACATGCAGGCAATCGACCAAATGTTTCGTGTCGTAATTGCATCTCAGTAGGTTTTGTTCAGCCTCCTCTCTCTGTGCCAAGAGATGTTGATCATACCTTTGGCTTTTTTTTACCGAGAGACATTTGTGATATTAACTGTTGGACACTTCCTCTCATATTGATTAGGATAAAGATGCTTTTACTCTCTGTTAAGCTTAAAAAGAGGATCTTTTGAGCATTTCCAGCATCTATTGGTAGATTGTGCTAGTTTATTTGAGAGCTTTCTGAAATTATTGAAATTTCAAAGCACACTGTTAAAGGATGCATTGCATGCATTATTTGCACTGATTCATTCTCAGTCCCTTTGCTTCAGATTTTCAATTGGGAAAATCTCTTATTGACAAATAATTCAGCCTGATCAAGACTTCAAGTTGCTTTTGATTTCAGTATATTAAAACATTTCTGGCTTTTTCCAGATCGGACAAACAGCATTGCATCTTGCTCTGAAGCGTTCGCATATTGATATCGCATTACTTTTGTTAACAAAAGGTTGCAAGTTGGATTTACAAGATGAGGTTCGTTTTGCATAATGTGCATGTTCATTTAGAAGTTAGTAAGGTTGCATCGGTGCAATTCTTTTTGTCACCATGAAGTTTGAGGGTGTCAATGAGCTAGTAGCAGGCGATGTTTGCACCTTATAAAAACAATGGCAGGAAAGTTTGTTGACATCCGATCATTTCAATCTTGACTGTTTTTCCGTGATGGAACTTCTGTGTAAGAGAAACACTTCTGCTTATTTTTTATACATTGAATTGTTACTTTCATTCTCTTAAGGATAATGATGATTGCATGTTTTGAAGGAGATACCTGTTAATATTGATGAGATATCGGCTCACAATGCGATCTCTGTTTTTTACTCTCTTCTCCTCCTTTCTTCATTCGTTGTCCAAATTTAAAAAAGATATGTGTTTTTTTAGAATGGTGACACGGCTCTGCACATCGCCTCTTCCATCGGACTTCTGTCGGTTGTTCAAACTCTTTGTCATCTTGGTGCTCTCGTCGACGTTGTTAATCAGGTGTCCATCTTTTTTTCTTTCTCAGTCAAATTTTCGAATTAAATCTGAACTGGAAGGTAGCATTATTATTTCTGGAGGAAGTGCTTCAATTTGACCGTTAATCATAAAGTTGTTCGTATCTCAGTGAACAAATTTAAATATAAAGCAAGCTTTCAGTTTCGTCCTTAATATCAAAAAGATTTTTTAATTTTGATTGCTTCACTTCCCAAATATTCTTCTTTTCTTCCTGTCCGTGTTTCCTACCTGGAGCTATTTATCCTGATATTTTGTCTACTTCGAGCTATTTATCCTAAATTTTTGTTTACCTGGAGCTATTTATCCTAACATTTTGTCTCTCTGTGCGTACATATATGCTTACATTTCTTGTAAGGTGCATTTGTTAGCGATAATTAACAGGCGAAAATGAAATTCGCAGTAGAAACTTGTCGGGAGAAAGAACCGGCTACGATAGTACATTCATCAGTATTGATTCGTTCGTCGTTTTTTGCTAGAATTAATAGTATGTTACGCAAAGGAGATAGTAATAAATCCTCTTTTGCTTTCATACCGAAAAGAAAGTTTTGCAAGCGGAAAATAAATGAGATCATTCACGTATTAACGTTCTAACGAGATCATCCATGTATTAATATGAATGCGTGATTACTGGGAGCCTTTCTTCACTTTGCAAGTAGTTATGCTAAAGCAGTTGGATTTTGTAGAGATAACTCAAATTCCGATTTAAAAATATCTTAGTGAAGAAAATAAAATTTGGCTTAATTTGGGTTTGAGCTGAAAAATACGCTGAATAATTTACTGCCTTGTTCCATTGCTTATGCTCCTAATTATTAGTTTTCTTAATTATTAATGTCCTCCTAATTATTAATATAGTCGTGGAGGATATGATTACCTAATATCCATTTCTCATAAAGTTATCATCAACTAAAAAGATGTCAATTTTCGCCTTTCCAGCCAAAAAATGTTCTGTACTGGAATGTAGAAAGAGAAGTAGCTTTGGCCCTCAACTTTCTGACTCAAATATCCAGCAGTCTATATTGATAAACAAAAATCGAAGGGCTTTAATTGCACGAAAGGACGGCGAGAGGACGATGATAATTATATCATGTTCGGAACTGTCAACTTTTTTTTGTTTTCAATTTTTGCTTGAAAAATAAAAATTGATCCAAATTAGAGTGGAAGAGGATCCCATACTAATGAAAACCTGATGTCTTCAGAACTTTCTTTTCCTCTTTTTCTTTGCCAACGAACAACTTTATTGACAGCAGTAGAAATAGGAAATACCGTCAACTAATTGTTGTCCGTGTTTTTCCCTTTCTAAAATACTTCTTCACCCAAATTGTACAGTTATTTCCGTTAAAAGTCACTAATCCATTGGATGGACTTTCTGAGGATAATTGGCAAAACAAGCGATGCCATGAGGGATAAAGATATTCATGGCCAAATATTATCATGTTATGCCATGAGAGATGAAGATATTCTTGGCCAAATGATATTCTTCGGCGTTAAGTCCGTTGAAATTTTATTTAATTGTTCTTATTACTATCATATTTGGCTGTTATTGTAGACGTGTTTAAAGATTGAGTAAAATGCGACAAGTGTCATTCGCGAATGTCAATTTTTACTTTGTCGTTGTTGGCTCTATGTTCTCTTGACTGACCAACATAGTCAGCATCATGCATTGTTTTCCTTCTCTATGTCCATTCGATCATATGCTAATGTTTTATGGTCATTCTCTTCAAATGCAACTTTATTAAATGCTTTTTTGTTACATTTCGTTCTCCTATTTGTCTCGTCTATTGTAAATTTAGGATGAAGCAATGTGTTTGAGATTCAGGAAACTTTTAGTTTTATTTTCCGTTCAAAATGTTTTTCGTTATTGAGGACACTTAAATCGGGTATGCTGTGCATTTGATGCGAAATTTGATATTGGGATGGACAAGTTGTGTAGGAATCAATAGACCGAAGTGAATGAGCATTTTCCTCTGGATTTTACTAATTCAGTTTCACTTTGAGTGCATATTTTTTTTGTTGACATTGATATCACTTTGTCGATGGTACTTACATTGCGCTGATACGATTACTACGGTACTACGGTACTGTGTTCTGAGAATTGTGTAAACGCTTTGATACTGGATGAATATTTGTGTTGAAAATATTACGATTTTCAGGGTTATTTTTCATTTCAGAATTCATTGACACCACTACATCTTGCTGCTAAAGAAGGTCACATCGAGATTGTTCGCTGTTTGTGTTTGTTTGGCGCCAACGTTCTTCGCAAAAATAAGGTATCGGAGAATATAAGGTATCGAAAATGAGGTATCGGAGTTTGTAAGCTCAAAGTGTCGCAATTCACAGGACTCCTAAACAAATATATGATGTTGCATTTAAGTGACTCTCTCATATCGGTACACGGCTTGACCGTCCTCAGTGATGTCAAGAGCCTGTCAACAACCTCAAAGAGCATCTTTAAGATCTTCCTTCTTTTCCACATCTAATGCATAATGAATTACATTCGCAATTTTTATGGTATGAATAAGAAATTGCTTTTGCAAAGCTTATAGTCGACTTTCTGATGTTCGTTTAAGATGCATTCTTATTCATTGTATTTTCAATGTTTGTCAGTATACCTCCTGCATATTATTAATTTTTAATTTCTTTCACTTCTTCTCTTTCCTCCTTAAGACATGCGAGGGTGAATAAAAACCGTCCATTGACACTGCGAAGTAATAGTTCGAATTGTACTGATGAGAGTTTGTGAGGAAGCCCAGGAAAGTTGTAGAAAACTATAAAAAGGATGATAGTGATAACTTTTCTCTTTTTGTTCCCAAGTGATTTCTTCTTCTGTTCAAATTTTAGTCGCAATTTCTTCTCCGCAAAGTATAAGTAATTGAAAACAACTTCTACATAATAGTAACTATGTCATGCCTCTTTGGACTTCTCAGTTAAGAAGCAGGTAAGTAATGAGTAGAAACGGGTAAGTAATGAGTAGAAATGGGTAAGCGATGAGTAGAAATGGGTAAGTAATGAGTAGAAATGGGTAAAAAATGGGTATAAATGGGTAAGTAATGAGTAGGAACGGGTAAGTAATGAGTAGAAAGGGGTAAGTAAAGAGTAGAAACGGGTAAGTAGTGAGTGTCATAGAGTGTTATTGTAGCCAACTTTGTTGTCACTTAGATTATTACACGTCAGTTGCGCCTCCCTAAGCTTTCTTTTACTTTTTTGATTTTCATTCTACAGCAGCAAGTAGTTGAGAGGTTTTTTCGAGAATGATGATCCACATTGAAAAATTGCTTGAATTATTGGTGGTAGTTTTTATCACTTTGATTCGATTTCATACTTTAATTTCAGGACGGGCTTACGGCTGAAATTGTAGCGCTAGCTCAAGAACACACTCAAATTGGGACACTTTTATCGAAAATGAAATTAGTTAGTTTCTGATTTCTATACTACACACTCTACTCTCGTTATTCGTTTGTTTGTCTATAAAGCGAAGATTCAGAGAAGAGGTTTGCAGTCCTACTTCACTGGAAAAAAGACTACTGTTGTGTGCTTACTTCATTTCCAGGACCAAACACGTGATGCCTACGTGGAACAATTATGCCCTTTGGAAATTCCATTACGTCGAATTAAACTGAAAGTATTCGGACATTCCGGCGTCGGCAAAACTCGATTGATATGTTCCCTTCAGAGTGGGAGTGTGATTGGATCCATAATTGGTGCCGTGCAGCGACGTTTTTCAGATAATCCGTCTCCTTCCTCCTCAACCACTGCATCAAATCCCTCACAAGGCTACTTTTTATTTTGGATAGATTAGACTGAATGAACTAGAAGATCATTTCAGACATGAGGACGCATAGGTCAGTTCATTATAATTACTGAAACTTGCAAAAGCTAAAATGACTGGATTTTTTAGATGAAGGAGTCAATTCATTTGACGATTCAGTGGAATCGAACAACAATATGAAAGGTGGCCGCAGGCAGGCGGTACCACACTTACAGTATACTCGTGGAATTGATGTACAGAATGTCACGCTGCAAGGTATGATTAAGGTGAAACTGTTGAATTTATCTATATATTTCGTCATTCCTATACATTTTCTCGACTTCGTTATTTCAGTTTAGATTTCAGTAAAACTTCACACTTGTCCTATTTTTGAAATTTTTACAAAATATCATGGACTGGAAAGCGAAATTAGAACACAGCGCGATGTGAACCCTATAATATCCATGTTTGTAAATGATTTCGAACAGGGATACTTTGATATTTGAGGGTGTAATGAATTCTCGGTCTGGGAATCCGGTGGTTACGAGCCATACGACATGGGATATGACTATTTCGAACAATGATACTTTGATATTTGAGGGTGTGGTGAATTCTCGGTATGGGAATTCGGTGGTTACGAGCCATACCACATGGCATATGACCATTTCGTTGGCAACACTGACTGTATACACGTGATTGTATATCGTTGTACTGATCCCACGGAGATACAGTACAAACAAGTGCTTTACTGGATGAATTTTTTGAAGGGACGAGTCACTCCAAGTGAACCGATTGGACATTGTGGAATTGTTTCACGAAGAAGCAAGGTGATAAATCATTTTATAGGCAATATATTCAAAGTATTTTTATTAATTACCAATTTTTTTTTGTTATGCGCGGTCACCTTTATTATAATTTCATCTCTATTCTTACGGCAATCTGTCAAAAGTGTCGGATTTTTAATATCATTATCGTTACCTATGTATACAGGTAATAATAATCGGTAGTCACGCGACGGCAGCACTTTTTCCGCAACGAAACAGCGATGGTGATTACGTTTCTTCGGATGGTGAAGCAATGCTGAAAACCGTTCGCTTACGTTTTGAAACACACTTTGATATACACGATCAATTAATTTTACTCAACTCAACTCAAAATAATTGTCCAGGTGTTTGCTTTAATATTTTGAACGTCAAAAGTGTTCTTCATGAACATTCATTGCACTTATTCGTTACACATATGGCGGGATTACCACTACCATAACTAGTTAAATATGGCCAAAGATTAGTGTTAAAGGTCAGGTATTAAAGATCAGAATAAAGATCAGGTATTAAAGACCTGGAGTTGAAAGTAAAAAAAAATGGCGAGTCACCATATGATATGCTGTGGGATAAAAATTGAAATTAATCGACTACTTTATTAAATATGTATTTATAGGGATGAAATCACTCAAAATATATCTTTCAAAAGCACGTGAGTCCATACTTTCGGTAAGTCATTCATTTGTTTAGAAATATTTTGAGTTAATTTCACTTTACTTCTTCTATGTTCTTCCAGAATGCGCACATCCAACATGCGCTTCCGTCAATCGGAAAACATACTGTATGACAAGAAACTAGACAAAGTGCTTGGCCTAAAACCAGACAAATTGTTTGGCCTACAACCAGACAAAGCGCTTGGCCTAAAACCAAACAGAGTGCTTGGCCTATCATTGAAAATCGTTCAGTTAACATTTGCGAGGCGGTTTATTTCATGAAATCACCATCTTTAAAAAATGCTTCGTTTGCAGCGATTGCAAAACCCGTTGGGTTTGCTGGACACGACAGTGCAGTACATTGCTGGCGTGCGCAAGCAGCATGCTTCTTTTCCGGTAATAACATGGCAACATTTTACTACTTTGGTACGAAATGAGGTGAATTCATTGGCAGGTGACAGTCACTGCAGGCAGTTAATCCAGCAACTTCAACTTATTGGCGAGGTTAGCACTTTTTTATTAAAGATGGAAATCAGGTCTTTAGACTTGAGACTTTTCGCTAGGTTTTAATTGCCTCCTTATAATTGGATGCTGAATCCAGAGCATGATATTGAAAGATGAATAAAGTAGATAGAATTTTTGATATTTTATTTTCTTTAGACCAAATAGCTAGTAAGCTTGAAAGACAATGCCAAATATAGAATGTTAAACTGTAGTTGTATATTTCGTTTTGATATAAAGATTTAAACGGTGATTATATTGATGTACTGATTGATGCTGCACGATTAGTTCGAGCAGCAGTCCATTTGCTGTGTGATTTTTCGGGAAATGTTAAGTTTAAAAGAGATTCAATTTTTTTTAAATTGGATTTGAATCTTTCCAGGTCGTTTATTTACGGGATGAGGTATCAGAACTGGATTATGTCGTATTATCACCGGAATGGCTTGGTACTCACGTACTGGGTAACCTTCTATCCGCAGAATTTTTGTCACACTGTCGTATGAATGGTTGTTATTCTATCGATGATTTTGCTCCAATATATCCAGAAATTGCGGATCCAGCAGATTTACTACGAATTTTGGATACACTGCAGCTTTGTGCTCCCACTGATTCTAATGGTGAAGCGGAATTCGAATTCCCGGCTTTTAATATTTTGGATCCTCCGAAGTAAATTTTTGATGATTTTGGAAGAAGTGATTCATCTGTTTTACTTCCAAAGCTATGAAATACAAGTGTTTTTTAATCGATACAGATCAAAATTAGTTTGTTGCAATTTGTTACACTGATGGCACTATTAATTGCAGTCATAATTAAATTTGATAGTGCATGTTTTTCTAATCAGTCATTTTTTTGCTAATTTCTTACCTGTATCATCTCAGGATTTACTAGAAATTTTCATCCTTCTTACACATTTGAGGAGTCGAGAATTAATATCATGTAAAATCAAAATTTTATTTAAAATAAGGACATTTTAGAGACATTTGGCTACGGGATCGGCTTACCTATGTTTACGGCGGAGTACGAGTTTTACCAATGCGTGGAATGGAACGTTCACTTCAAAGTACTTTCCCGCGGATACAAGTCGCGCTACGTCGATCGATGCATGATTTCCAGGTCATTCATTTAGTTCGTATTGTGAAAGTTGCCAATGCAGATTTGAGTCGAAATTTGATCTGCTTGTCTAAAATTCGAAATTCGAAAAAAAATATTCGAAAATTCAACTTCGGACAGCTGTACAACATTAATAATTCCCATAAGCTTTTGATTAGCAGTTTTTTAATAGCATGAGTGTTTTGCAAACTTCATTCTACAGAATTCCAACATTTGTAGGATCCGATGGATGCAGATCTGATGCAGTGGAACGGTTGCAGTAAGATGAGTTCTGGCCAGATGGAGGCGCTGGTTCGCTTACATGGTGATGCGGTCGAGATTCAAGTGCGTGGTCCATATGAAATATCAACATCGTGTTTTTATTTTCTTGAGGATATAACGAATCTTGTGGAGCAAACAGCTCAAGAAGTAGCCCCGGGTATCTCACTAGAACGACATTTTCTGTCTCCTAAACATCTAAAAGTAAGTTTACTTGTATCCATATTTGGCTCCCTCTAATCCGTTCAATAATAATTCTAATGCAGTACACTTCAACGAGAGCTCGCGGGATGCATCATTGTTGAAGTGTGTTGGGATGTTTTCTCCGTTTCATTTCATAATATAGTGTTCTTTTTTATTGCCGTGGTGGATCATCTAACGCTTGATGGAAATATCACGTCTTGACATCGTTTTTTCAATCGTTGTCAGTCGTGAAATCTTATGTAGGAGAATCAGCGATTGAAAGATTCGTATGACTTACACGTAGCATTTCAGGAACATTTCGGGAATCCGGCAGTTTATGCTCCGGAAACAATTATGGCGATGCAACAAGCAGAATCATTAACTATTCGTAACAATCAGGAAGGCGATGAGCTGTTCACGGATGTTGTGTGTTTTGGATCACGATCTGTAGCTGCTCTGTTGACGCTTGGTATCGACGTTGGAGTTGCACAACTTCAGCTTACATCTCGATGTGAACTAGCTGCTCTTTTGGATCCTTCAGATGCTATGGGCAGAGATTGGTTGGTTTTATTGAGATGTTTTTTTTATTTTTTTCTCATAATGTGTCAGTTATTTAGGTCTATCCTTGCGGTGAAATTAAATCTCACGGATCAGCTACCAGAAGTGGATTCCACGGGACAAAGCCTTTCGAGAACCGACCAACTTTTAGCGGAGTGGGCTTTGCAGTGTCCAGAAACAGCAACCGTTGGTCGGTTATGTACTGTACTCGAGCAGCTCGGAAGACAGGATGCTCGAGATGCGCTTTACAGGTTTCACTTTATTTATTAGTTCGAGAAATTTTTGAAACCACATTTCGAGAAATAATTGAGACTCGAATATGTTCCACAGGACTGTACCGCTATATTTATTTGCTCCGATGGATGAACATCCGGTGGTACATTTGACCGAATACGGTGATTCGGGTGTAGTTTCTTCAACGCAATCCACTACTGATCCACGCTCTGTGTCAACTCTTTCACGATAGCAGGAGATGCAGGTGTTGTTTGAAGCTGAACTGGTTTAAATGAATTGAAATGGTATTTTCTTTTGATTACGATTAATTTCTATGCAAGCTGCCTTTTTATTAAAAGAAAGCTTTTCTATTATGTGATGCTTATTGTTTCAGTATCTTCAGCCTAGTGATTTTTGCTATGTTTATAACGGTAACTGCCGAAAATTGACTTCATTATTTCCACTTTCCGGATTCCCAATGTACTAATAAACCTCAGGAATCTTTGACTTATGTAAGGCCTTACATTTCGTTTTTCAAAGTTCAATTCTTTTTCGCCTCTGCGTAAATTATTTTTTGATTTCATACATTTTTTCATTAGTGTGGGAAGTGCACATTTAGCACAGATTTGTTGCAATTAAAGGGACAAAAAAGTTGACATTGCTTGTCCACGTTTCTGTCCGACCTCTCTATGTTTTAAGTTGACATTGCTTGTCCACGTTTCTATCTGACCTTCTGACCTCTCTATGTTCTAAGTTGACATTGCTTGTCCACGTTTCTGTCTCATCCCTCTATGTTCTATTGTTTACTTACTGTGCCGCACAGAAGTATATGGATTCCAAAGGCAGTGTATAATAATTAATGTATATTTCGAATTGGTGTAGCGATACCGACATCAATGATACCGACCGCAAAATGTCCAAAAACAAGTATGTGGAATACATATCCATATGATGAAGAAGTTAAAACATTTAAACTTAGTTCTCTTTCTTTCATTCTGATTATTTTACCAAAAGTTGCACTTCGTAATAGCAAGTAAACAACACGTATATGAGTTACAATCGGCAGGCTTAGTAGAGATTTTAAAGTAGCTCTTTGGTTTGATTTCGATTGAACGAAATGGTCGTGCTAATCAGACTGCTTCTTCTTCAACACACCTGTATGTAGTACTGTATCTTCATATTTCACACCGCACCGCTCACACTCATCATTGCTACTGTTATTCTTGCTGCGGGTTTCCTTCTCTTTAATTCCCATACCCGGTATATTCCATGATGATGTTTCGGATTTAAGAAAATATTTTGAATGTGTCGTATTTGTTTTGTCAGTTTAATTATTTCTATAGGTTTTCAGATTCTCAGATGTACTCTGTCTCTGTATATGTGCAATGACAGTAATACTTTCTAATAATACTGTCTTAGAAAATTTTTCAATTTTGCTTTGCCACTAAGTCTAAAGTTCTACTAGTCTAAAACGATACGTAATCTAAGTCTGTGCTTCAGTTCTCCGGCTTCATTTCTATCCTGTTTCCTTTATCCATTTTGAATATCCATGTAACATTACTGAATCGTGCAAGTTATTTGAAACGTTCAAGAAATGGTTTAATGGGTAATGGGTTAGTAAGAACAGACTCTGAAATGTGGACACTGGAATGAGGCAACGAAGAGATAAAAGAAAGTGAAAAAATTGGAAAGTTCATTTGAAAATGCAGCCGAGATATGAAAAAAGATATAAAATCTGTAAATTAACTTGGAGCTCGGCTAAAGGTTTGGCGTGGCCACTGTCATCATTTCTTTATCACTTGTTCGGGAAGCGACGTTGGTGTTGAGAGGGTTGTTACCGGAGATCTGAGCCACTCTCATTTCTTCATCGCTTGTTTGGGAGGGCGATGTTGGTATTGACAGGGTTGACAGAGCTGTTTTCAGAGGTCTGACATTTCGGCGTTTTCTTTCATTCCAGCAGGTCTTCAGCTCATCTTCCACATTGTAGCAGCTCTTACTGCAATAAGGCATTTGTAGTTTTTTCACATCAAATTTTCCCTTCTCTGAAATGGTTAAATTCTTTTGAAATACAGTTGTTTATGCAACTCTATTCATGCCGCTATTATACCGCATAACACACACGATAAAGAGGTCTGTAATTCTAATAAAGTAAAAAATATAAATCGATGAACTAGCAAGTTCAGGAACAGACAGCTCGCATGCGAATTATTTTAAATAAAATAGTTCTTTTAAAATTTTTTTCGAAAATGAAACGAAGTGGAAGAAGTATCGATTATAGGACCAATGTCAGCGATGCTCAGTGCAGGGTAAAGAATACTGTACTAAAATAAAAAGTTTGATCTTTATAAAGATAAATAATGACAGATCATTAGAGCAATTTTAATGAGCTTGAAGCAAAGAATGATGGATTGGAATCCCCAATTAGAATATCGAACTCTTTATGAATTTTTTGTGCCAAGTTTTTGCAAAAAAATTTTTCTAAGTATAGGCGGGACATTGCAATGCGATGATTTGTGGGAAGTAGCCTTCCTTTATTAATTAATTGCCTCAAATAATTGCATTCCAGAATGTTGTAGGAAAATTAAATGACTGATTGTTTTCCGAGTGGTACTGTTTTACCTGTTTTTAGCAAAAATATCAAACAAGCGAGCCACGACGTTACTCGCAACTAATTCGCTGGTATTTTGCGTTAACAGTCTTAATACCAATGTAGTGTCACCAACGAACTGCTCAACAAATTGCTGTTCAAGATCACTTGTCATTTCTATTCGCGGTTGCTAAAAATCAGCTGAGCTTAATTAAACAAGGATATCAATTATAGCTTGGCTCAAATGTATTCTCAAGTAAAAAGAGGCGCAAACATTGAACTGGGTTGAGTGCGCATATAGTTGAATTGATTTTATCTGATTTGTACTAAACTGACACCAAGCTTGATGAGTCCAGTTAAAAATTGATGGCTTGAAGCGGTCGAATGAAGTACATAGATCCAGTAAAGCAAGTTGACAGCTGTCAAAGCGATTACGACAAGTAACCACCACCATAGAGCGATGTATATCTTCTCGTTGAACATATTGGCCATCAGGACGCACTGAATAGTGTGCTGATGCACGTTGCCCATAACACGAATCTAAATTTGTCTTCCCGTCGATAGGCTAATTCAAATCCTTCCTGGTATATTTTATACTTCTTCACTACTCTTTGGAAGAGGACGAACCTTAAAATCGCACATGGTAACTCTTGGAAAAAGGCCAGTGTTTTCCCAGGTTTGTTGTTTGATCAGCGCTTTTGTCAGATTATAGCCATTTCCACCCAAATAAAGTGACACTATCCAAAACTGAAAATGAATAAATTTAAACACTGCCATTCACAGCATAATCGCTTTGTGTTTCAAATTGCAATTAAGTCAATCAAGAAGAAATTTCCCGAAAATCGCATTACTCTCACCTGCACTGTTGCATTTGTGATAAATAGCAATTTGGTTATTAGATAGATTGTACTGAGATAGGATTGTGATAGCAGCCTGAAACATGCGTAGATTCGCTTCAGAGAATATTATGCATCATAAATCCGCCCAATTCACGTGAAAGACACACTTTCTCCACACCTATTATTAACAAGATGATCTGATGCATTAATTCTGAGTATTACTGAAAACCCTTTTCTGACCTATCGATACTTCAGAATACCTGAGTTACCAAAGAAATGTTTCGTATCGTACCTTGTAAAGATGACAAACAAATTACTGTTCTGTAGTATTTTATGTAGATGTTTGGTGGATTTGTGAGCGAGATAGATATGACTGGCGATAGCACGCACAGTAGCACGTGCTTCATTACTAAGAGGATCCATTTGACGTACGCTGTCCGCCATTGATATCACTGCACGCGTCTGCACGTCTGCAACACAGAACTGAAGAAGGTCTAAAGAAGTAATTTAAACTGTTGAGTATTTAAAACAAAAGATGTAGGCAATTTTATTTTAAATTGTATTTTGCGAAGTTGACAAAAAACGAACTTGAAGTCCAGTTAAGCATTCTCCAGAAGAGATGAGGTATTACGAATAACATCGCCTGCAGTATCAACGTGAATGGTACCCACTGAAGCACTTCAGGTATTAATATCATATTAGATGTATTGCTATCTTGATAAGAGATTAGTGTAACAGAATTACTGATATTATTACAGAGTGTTGCTATCATTACTTGATAGTAGGTGATCAGTTTCTCGTCGCGGTGCTTTTGGCTTTGTGGCATATTTTGCTCGAGCGGAACGTAGTAAGTGTTTTCCACAAAACAGTAGTCCTCCGCATACTGCTCCCACGATTTCTGTGATGCCAACTCAGCAGGTAACCAACACTGAATTGGGTCACCGCCATATTCCTGTTAAACAAAATTTGAATTTTTTCAAGTTATCAAACCATTCTAAAAGGAATTAAATGACTTTTAGTATACAGTGTCATCATAAGATTTTGATCGATCTGATGGTCTTTATATCAAATTAATTACATTTGTCTCATTTAATTCAATTCAATTCACTTAAATCCGATTGGGTCAGTTCAATTCGGTCCCACTCATTTTAAAACACCAAACTTTAAATCCATCAAACTAAATAAATGCTTACCCATTATGGAACAGCAGTTATCAAACTAGTAATAACAATCGTAGCCATTATTTCTTATTTGACTGCAAATTAACACATATCCAGTAGAAGCAATACCAGGGAAACAAGGAAACACAAGGGAGAAAATAAATACAAGGAAATCTACTAAAACGATACCTAACTATACTATGTTATATTTCAAATTTTCCTCGTGATATTACCCTTTACCGGTATTTATTATACTTCAAGTCTTCCTTGTGATATCATTCTTCATCGATATTTATTGCCAGCACTATTCGCCATTTTCCGCAAGGTATAACAAGATTGTTGGAAATTTTTGAAATGCTCCAGATGCATTGTAGTAAAAATGGCAGGATATTACTTACCCATTAAACTAATTGAGCAGTATTCCGGAATGTCATGCATTACAGAATAGGAGGCAACTAACAGACAGGGGAAATAATCTTTCAGTGAATGAGAGTAATATGTTTGCTGGCATAGGCTTCCCACTTGGTAACTATCTTTTGTTTTACTTTTAGTAAATTTAATCTTTGTTTTCTTAATGAGCTCAGACATGTTTAAAGGGAAATTAATACCAAAATTAACGGTGTATATGTCACTACCGTAACTTCCCCCCAAAATATAGCTGAATTCAGATATTTTTAGAAAAAGTAGGATTATGAAAAACATTTGAACTATAACACAATAATACCGGGGAAGTGAGAAATATTTCGAATTGAGAAATGCCTTATTGTAAGAGTACGGTAGACATAACACTGAATTTAAAAGGGAAATGTGATATTTTGCTGAACCAAAAGTGTCAGAAGAAGCTAATCAAAATAAGAAGTATAAAAGTGAAATTAAATGAAATGAATTTGCAGTGATTGAGCGTGACTGATAGAAATGGGAAGGATGAGGTCTGGAATATGCATTAATCATTGGAAATAATAGTTACCATGCAAAGGAAATAAGGAAGTGAACTTGAACTGCTCATACAAATGCTGGAAGGAATTGGAGCACTGATAGGTTAATTAGATTTCCACCTTCTTCAGTCCATTTCAGGGTTTTAAGTTTTCGGATGAGCACAGAAATGGACCACACAGATCGCTCGACAAAGATTTCAAACATCTTTTTTGTGAGAAGTATTAATTTCAATGGGTCATTTACAAGAATGATCCTCAAGTGACATTGACATTTCCAGAAAAATGGATCTAATCAGCTGAAAAACTTTGGCTATTATTAATTACAATGGGTCATTTACAAGAATGATCCTCAAGTGACATTGACATTTCCAGAAAAATGGATCTAATCAGCTGAAAAACTTTGGCTATTATTAATTACAATGGGTCATTTACAAGAATGATCCTCAAGTGACATTGACATTTCCAGAAAAATGGATCTAATCAGCTGAAAAAGCTTGGCTATTATTAATTACAATGGGTCATTTACAAGAATGATCCTCAAGTGACATTGACATTTCCAGAAAAATGGATCCAATCAGCTGAAAAACCTTGGCTATTATCGTGAACGCAGCAACGATCAGTATAAATGTAGTGACGTGATAATTCAAGCGATCGATTGAATCTTCCTCATATCGTGGTTTTGTCAGCGATTCGATCACTACCGATAGCTTATCCATTTCAGAAATGCTGCTTCCAAAGAGCAATTAAAGTGGACTCTTGACCGTCGAATTAAAACTGTTGCCCTTTTTAAATATCGACAATATCCACTTCAAATTTTGACTTTCGAGCTAGAATGCCGGTTTCTATGGAAAGGATGTTTTGAATTTGAATATTAAAAAGGGGATTTGTGATGAAATTTAATACAAAGTGCAATTGCATACATCATTGAGTGAGCATTGGCAATGCCTTCAAGCCTAGAGATATGAGGAAGGATAGAGGTCAATGGCAATGCTTTCGGATCTAGAGAATGAAGAAGGACAGAGGTCGGGTGAAATTTGCCAAGGAAAAGGCACACAGCGATAAAATAATGCAATACAGTGATTTCATATCAGGCCTAGAGATATAAGGAAGGATAAAAGTCAATGGCCATGCTTTCAGGCTTAGAGATATGAAGGATAGAGGTCAAGCGAAACATGCCAAGGAAATGGTACACAGCGATCAAATAATGCAATACAAAGTGATTTCATCTCACTGATTGATTTCAATGATTTCAGAGAATTCTCGTCACGAATGGAATAGCCAATCGACTTTCATGCCAGGCCATGCCCCACTGCCCATATCACTTTTTATATCAAAAATATACCATTCCAATAGCAGACTTTCCCAACAGCTCTATCAACTCACCACATCACTACTAGAGACTTTCCGACTTCACGCATCTATGCTACTCCACCACGTCAATACTGGAGACTTTCCGACTTCACGCATCTGTGCTATTCTACCACGTCAATACTAGAGACTTTCCGACTCACCGCATCTATACTACTCTCTGATTAGACTGTTTTAAAAAAAGAACCATACTCTCCTGTCATCTCGAAAACAATCTTTTCAAAATTGCCAAATATAAAACCATTTTGCTCGCTGATCAATCTCTAACAGCAAGCCAATATATCAAACACATTGAGCTGCTCAGGAACTTACTTAGGTTCGAATATTTTGATGACCTTAACAGGTAAAATACAGTTTTGTTTCTCTACTTTTCCCTACTAACTTTAAACTATAAGATAAACTATTTGCAGATCATTGATCATTATTTGAACGATGACAACAACTACAGTGCAACGAACAACTTCAGCAACCGTTTTTTGTCATTTTACAGTATAATTTCATCAAACAACATTTTTATTAGCTACAGTAAAGTATATGATATCAATAAAACCTCTATATGTACCGTTGTATGGCTTAGAGCGACTGATGCATTTACATGCGGAGGGGAAAGGGAGGGGAACAGGGGACAACAATTCACAGAATGACAGTACAAAAAGTACTGGCCATTACAAAAAGTGCTGGCCACAGAACAAATCCATAAAATTATGTATAAACGAAACTTGAAGAAAATGAACATAAAACAAGTGTACTTCTCAATATTCTCACAGATTATGCCATACAGAAATCGCGCGTCTATAAACGCATTATATATATGCAAGCAAGATGCATGCACTACATCAGCAAGAGAGATGCGGGTAGTATTCTCGACTAATATTTTCGTACGGGAGTGTTCAACGCTATCAAGATTACTAAATCCTTGACTTATCATAATAACGTTCTATTACTACTACTAATGCCTCGCTATTTTCAGGAAAACTAACTGTAAGAATATTATTTCAACTTGCTGAGTTGAAAATTGATCTGTCTTCAAGCTTGCCCATCCTTCTCCACATTCCATTTAATACGGGAATTGAATTTCGAAAATTCAAAGTCAACATTTAGACAGCTTCTATATTTAAGCCACAATACAAGCTTTCCGAAAAAAAAAAAACACAGTTATAAGCTTCAAAAAAAGTAAAAGAATTTGCCCAAAGTAATGCCAATTTGAAATGAAAACAATAAAATGATAAGGTAAAAGAAACTTCCAAGAAAAACTTCTGAGATTATAACAAATTATAACCATAACTAAAAAAAGAGAAATAGTAGTCAGTCTTTAATAACATAAAGGAAACGATGCATCTGCTCATCTTAGCCCTATCCTATTTTACTGACCGGAATAGCTGATGCTGCTACGATAATTGTTCCGACGATTGTAATTATTGTGGAAGTGGCCGTAACTGCCTCGCTGTTGACTTCCGTAGTTGTAGCCTAAAAAAGTGCGCTTATGCTTGAGAAAATCAAATTAGAAGTCAATACCGACCAGCGTTAGTGATTTTACACATAGTCCTGAAAAGAGAAATAATGCCGTGTGTACCAAGGCTTACCAGAATTGTAGCGATAACCAGTACCCATGTGCCCTCCACGACCACCACGTCCATCCATAAATCCTCGAGGACGGCGATATGAAAGTGAACGCACTGCAGAATGTCCAAATGTCTCTTGGTTTGTCTCACGCTCTTTTCTCCAATCCGTACGAGGCTTCCTATAATAAAAGAAAGATATTGTCGAGTCAAGCATTAAAAAAGCCACTTGTAAAACCCGCAAATTTTTTACAGTGATAAAATAATGGAAACTGAACAATGTGCCATAAACAGACCCTTCTTGTTTTTCAAGCGCTTCACATGAAATCCGATCGAAAAATGATGAACTTTTGTCGTAGTACCGCTTTTCCTGATCTTCCTGACCATTTTCAATAGTCTCTTCTTCGACAACATCCGAGCCAGCATCAGATCCCGACCCTGTTATTGGTTTCTTACTTCCATCTAAAAAACATCCAAAAAAACTGAAATAAAGGCCCGCAGCTCTTTTCACATTCCCCATGCACACTCAAGCAAATTGTTCGTTTAAAACTTATTAATTATTTAGACTTTTAACTGTTCATTTAAAACTTAATAATTATTTAAACATACTAATCATTTACTTATTTACTAATTATTTAATTATTTGTAAGCGAATACAAGATATTTGTAATATAACATGAATGAAGGATCTTAAACAAAAAATAGCTATACGAATAAATTTCATAAATGATAAAGAGCCAGTAATTACTGATTTCGGTCTGCAATCTAACTGAACATTTAAATAATGCCAGCACCGGAGTAACTAATAATTGCCTGTCATATAGTCAGGTAGTGTCTAAATCAATAATAGACTCAGAATTGCCTATCATACAATTCGGTAGTGTCTAGCATTCAATACTAGAGAACTCCCAATGCTATTTCACTTTCACTCGCTGTGATATAATGTTGTCAAACCATAAAGTAAATAATATACAATCGAAAACAGGAAATTAGTGGAAAAGTAAAATCAATAAATTTGATCGTTGTTGAAGTGATAGGAAACTTGCAATAAGCTGGATAAAAACCAGGCATTATAAATGCGTAAAAAGTAATATATTCACTTCCTCATCGAACAATACTAACCTTCTAGCTTAGTCTTCTTAAGATCGAGACTGATATGACTCAGCGTTTCCTGGAATTGCTCATTAGCCTTTTCAAAATCGTAGTCACTTTCAAATTTCAGTTTCTCTTTCGACTGTGACTTGCCACTTGCCCCACCACCACGATGGTTTCCTCCACTGCGTTGATAATTTATACTACCTCCACGACCAGAAAAACCTCCACGACTCTCACGATAATTGTTCGGTTGTCCGCCTCGTCCATAACTTCCCTGATAGGTACCATCAACATTTGGATAATTTTGCTGTCCTGCAATTTTAAATATCTAACAGTTTTGAAAATAAATAAAAAAGCTGCCTAAAGCAATCCACAACCCGTCCACTTCGTCAACAGCGATATTACTTATATCAGAAAAAATACAGCAAGTTGCATCTAAGATTATCCAAAAAAAAATCATCAGGTCACAATTCATGATGAAGAAATGAAAAATAATGTATTTCAGCATGCTTTAATCACGTGAAATACCCGAAAAAGAGAAACAAAATTAATGGTAACATAGATTTCACATCAAACTTTCTGAGATCCCACTGCTATAAGGAAAGCCAAATATGGAAGAAAATATGATTCAGGCTTTGTGAGCAATCTAATTCAACGAGCTAGTGCTAAATCTTAACTACTGCAATGCGTTCCTAAGAATTCTAATCAGGAAGTATGGCTTAAACTCCCTCCTAGTACCGCATATATAAACTGACGTCCGGTATTTAGTGTTCCTTGATGTATCTGCTGCTGGAAACCACCACGGTTTTTAGTAACTGCCGCAGACTGTGACAGTGGGCCTATACGTTGATTGCGCCCCGCACCAGGAGCACGCGAATGTGCCGAATCTTCTGCTGGTGAAATACGATTCGGCGTACCAGAACGCGATGCTTCAAATAAATTGAAATTAGCAGTCCCAAACACATAATACAGAACTAGAGTGATATAGTATCTTCGATAATGCAACTCTATCGAGCTCACAAAGCTATTTTTATATTCCTCTTCCAATTTAGAGAAAAATATTTTCTAAGAAACTTTATGTGAAATTAATGTGAAAAAGATTGCAGCTCTTAATATTTCTTGTATAATTAACAAAGTTAAATCTTTGACTAACAAATTTAAGATCAACTAAGCCAATCAAACTGAAGAACTCACATCCAGCACTAATAATGTTGCTACCT
Source organism: Mansonella perstans (assembly GCA_037074765.1). NCBI lineage: Eukaryota > Metazoa > Nematoda > Chromadorea > Rhabditida > Onchocercidae > Mansonella > Mansonella perstans. The sequence goes on along the minus strand of JBAMDO010000272.1, from coordinate 8,279 downwards.
ATAGGTACAGCTGGAACTGTGGGATGCATCGGAATGGTACGTCCAGATGAAATCGATAGTATGGCAGGATCATAAGCCAAACCACTAGCAAGCTGAGGTACGGGTTTTGGTGTTTCACACACAATCAGATCCTTGATATCTGTAGCTTTGAAAATAATATATTCATATATGTCATCACGAGCAGCAACTGGATTTGGTGTTGGCCTGTCTTCCGTTCCGAAAGAACGCACTGAAATATTTGACATTAGAAAACAGCAATCATTAACAGTAACTAATGGATCACTTATTGTAAAAACCGCTCTCACTTGAAAGCTTCATTACGCTACAGTTCATGTAGGATAGGCTTAATGCACATATGTAGTAAATACTCTTGAATTAAGAAGATATCACGATCATCCTTCTACTGGTTGCTTAAACTGCAGCTTCTGTCTACAATTTTTAGTCTTCTACCGTCGCATTCAGTAAGCAAAACAAATATAATGCATGTTAATATCAAGGATATGGTATCAACAACAACCTATAAATTAACCCAACTTGAATTGGATATTACAGCATTGGCGTTAGTCATAAACAATAACATGATCACATAAAAAAACTCGATATAGTAACCTTTGGCAAGAGCAATAGTTGATTCATTGGTATCGACAGTGTATAATATTCCTTCATAGCGTATGTCCAGTTTGGAAATCAAACTTATTCTACTCCCAATATAGGGAGTCTGCTGGGCCATTGTGCCACGATTATGCAGCCAGGTTGAAAAATGCAACGAATAACCCCTACCTACCCTAAAGATGATAATATACGATAGTGGCGGCGACGACATATTCACGATATAACCACAGGTACCACGCTTGACCTCTACGTATGCTGTAGGTCTCTTCCAATATCAGTTCACGCTATTTACTCAAGTGATTAACTATTATATCAATACGGATATGCAGACAAAGTAGCAATCGAATACTCCTCCAACATAGCCTAACGAAAACTTCATACCTGTTTATTAGCAAATTTAAACCAACTGAAAATAAAAACCTAAAAATTTGCAAAGTATTAGAGCAGTACAAATAAAAGCATCAAAATATAAAGCAACTCCACACAAAGCACGTTGCTTTGAAGAATAACAACAACAAAACAGTCTAAAAGGGTAGGACATTTTGGAATAGTAATGTCGCTGTCATCCTACTTGGCGTCGTAATGAAGTAGATCACACATCCAGAAGTGACCTAAGAGATTGCATATCTGATAAGTAATCAATTCTTCTTCACCTCCAACACTGTACTGTCTTCCCAGATTATGCATGAAATGTCGTCCACAAGCACTGTAAGAGAAAAGACATTCGTCCACTGCATGTGCTAGTATCAGTGAGACAGTCAGTGCTACAGGAAATCTAGGATATTATAACATACTATACTATATATTCTGTATTTCAACAATGTATGGAGCAGAGGGAATACAAAATCTAGGATTTTCTAGTAATAAAACAGCTATTGCATTCAATAAAGTGACACTTAGCCAGCCAGCCAGAAAGTTAGATGCTCAACAAAACCAAGGTATTACTAATGTAAACAGGATATTCTCTCGAACCTTTCTTAACTAAAAGACTGCATTTAGTTCATTTTAGTTCCCTTTTCCAGATTATCTCTTTGCTTGATTCCTTCATTTTCTTCCTTCTCTCCAAAACACTTTTATTTCTTTCAGGCTAAAGGTAATGTTGACCGTTCGCATTTGCAATATGTTTGAAGCAAATCAATGAGAGTCGTATACTCTTTTAGCTTAGAGAGAAAAGCTACTGCACAAAATGGGAAGAGACGCTAAGGATATTCACGTGGACTGAATAAACAACATCCAGTACTGCCATATCATTATTGTACAAGTATTGCATTTATGTCTGGATATCGACACTCTTGCTATCACAAGTGCTGATAACTGATAGCATGTGATAACATGACTGATACGAGATGCTGCGGCAACATTAGTAGGACTAAACTACCAGCATGTCACTGGACTCCGTGCAGATCTATGTTGCAGACGACATTAACTTCCAGACGACCTTTATCAGTCAACCTTTGCTTAGATGAAATACCTTCATATACATCATCCCAGAAATACTACACAACCAGAGAGTTACACAACGCCCGACACCTCCGTCCTCACGTGCGAACACAGTTACGCGCACACAGAAATAGTAACGTAACGTAACCCAGCAAGTTACACAACGTCAGACACTTCGGTTCACTCTGCTAATGTCCTCGAGATGCGATTCCTCTGCCAGCAAATTGCTGCTGAACACACCCAATATCTAGCAATATCAAGGAAGTGATTACGACAACTTGAGAGATGGCGGAGAAAGAAGTATGAAGAGTGGTAAGTGTGAGAATTGCTAGAGAAAGAAAGACAGAGAACTTTGCTTGATACGAAATTGTAAGAGTTTTGTGGCTATGACGATGTGATCCCAATAGTGTTTTCCGTATCTGTTTTGGGAAGAACTCTCAGTGTAGAGCAAATAGCCGAGATTACTGTATAGAGTGAGACCCGTACCCATCATCATCATCATATGTGCATTGGAATGAGAATAATGTTATGTTGGTAGGAATTTGGTAGATCAATGCGGGAACAGTCAACATTGTAGTTTATCATCAAACAACAGCATTGATTACATTTAAACATTTAACTTATAAATAACTTATAAAAGTGGTCAGAGAATAGTTTGAAAAATGAATTAATCACAATGAATGGTCAAAAATGATATGAGAATTTGGATAAGAACAAAGAAATGAACTTATTAATGTATATAAATCAATCAGTACAACTATTTAATATACAAGTGAAACACAAGTGTCTCTCATCCCACACGTTAATCCTGTTTGTAACCTTCAAACGAGTATACTATGATAATTAATAATAATAACAGGAAGAGATGAAAGTACAAAAACTGATATTAAATAGTTATTATTATAACAATAAGTTATTAATAATTATAATAATAATAATTAATGATAATAATAATAATAATTAGTGGTAATAATAATACTCTATGAGTAAGAATAGTAAGTATTAAGAGAGGAAGAATTGTAATATTCCTAAGATTAAAATTGAATAACCACCAGTACTAGAGAGTGAAATCATAGGAACCCTGCAGAAAGCAGACTAGAATAGGTATCCGAAATAGTGCTAATGGTTCTGTTCATATTTGAAGTATCCTGGATGTTACTTAAGTATATGAATGAAAAGAAACTATAGGAACTATGATCGGTAAGCCACTTATATATGTGAATAAGGCGCTGAGGTAACGGACCAAAGGTAGAGGTAGTTAGTTCTGGGCATACCTGTCTGACATCATTGGGCATACGAGACAATTACCCGCTTTAAATGAAAGAAGTCGATGAAAAAGTATCTAATTCAAACCTTACTTTTACAAAGTTTGCTTGATGAATACAGGTCAGGCAGAAAGAAGAGGGAATAAACCCTTTAATAATAAGTAAGGTTTCAATAATTAGTGCTGCGTCATGTGAAGTGAGCTTGATTGCCCTGCCATGAAGTGACCCTGATTCTTTCAAGACAAAGGACAAAGCAACAGAAAGTAAACATATCATTACTCTATGAATAAATTAAAAAGAACACAATATAGTGAACAAAGTAAACTGGAACAAACAAATGAAAACTTTCAACAAATCTCTCAGAGAACCCTAACTGTTTCGAACTACCAACTTTCTAGACGTTAGGCCTTCGCCCAATCTTACTACTCCTTTTGTTAAAAGATTTCAGAAAAGCAAATATAGTAAACGAAAAATAATGACTAAAGAGTAAGTTAAGATAAATATGTTTGCCCATTGTAAATTACCCAGCTAAAGTCTGATTTGATACCTATTGATAAATCTGATCTGATATCTAGTGATAGTCCGATCTAGCATCTGGTGATAAGTTTGATCTGATATCTGGTGACAAGTCCGACCTGATATCTAGTGATAAGTCTGATCTGACATCTAGTGATAAGTCTACTCTGACATCTAGTCACAAGTTTGATCTGGTATCTAGTGATAGTCCGATCTAGCATCTGGTGATAAGTTTGATCTGATATCTGGTGACAAGTCCGACCTGATATATAGTGATAAGTCTGATCTGACATCTAGTGATAAATCTACTCTGACATCTAGCGATAAGTTTGATCTGGTATCTAGTGATAAGTCCGGTCTGATATCTAATGATAAGTCTGATGTGACATCTAGCGATAAGTTTGATCTGGTATCTAGTGATAAGTCCGGTCTGATATCTAATGATAAGTCTGATGTGACATCTAGTGATAAGTTTGATCTGATATCTAGTGATAAGTCTGATCTAATATCTAGTGACTATCTCAACAATAGTATACGACATGCAAATTAAAGACAAAATGAAAGACTGTAATATTTGAATAAATGAAAGAAAAACTTGAAAGCAATCCGACAAATACTATTAATTTTGAACAGTTCTGATCCAGCTAAAGTGCACCATATCCATACGGAGTTCCTCAGCGATCCGTCGATTATCCTTTTGAGTTCGGCTACAATGCATTTGTTCCCAGTGATGCGTAAATTCAAACATCATAAACGTACGGTAACTGCACCGACAACAATTCAACTCTTGTCGTGGATATCTTCTGCAGTCGATATCATCTTTCAGCTTGATCTGTAAAAAGAAATTGATCTACACACTAAATTAGAAATCAATTCTTTAATCTTTAGGAAAGACACGTCAAGTATAGGTGATTTCTCCTTGACATTAAGCTTCACTTCAAATTTTCTTCTTATCGTTTGTTTATTTCCAGTAAATCTAATTCCCCCAACCATCGACACAGTTGACATCATCTTTCAACAATCTTAAGCCACCCGCTATCCCAATACAATATGCGTCGTATACGGTTTGCGATCTGCATGAACCGGATTCAATAATAAGTTACTGATAAAAGAATAAATTAATGCCTGCGATTCCTCGGGATTTGTGATGGCTTTTTTGTAAAAGAACGAAATGGGCACATCCAAGTGATGAGTGGCAATATGAAAATCAACGACATTTTTGGTCTCTGACGAATAATCACAAAGTTCGCATTTGAAGAGAGATTTCGCCCCGTGCTTTTCGAAATGAGTATTATACGCTACCATTGTATCGCAACGGAAGGAGCATCTGCTACAGGTGAACTGAAAACTGTTGCAATCTGAATTAAAACCTTAACTCCTAATGCAAATAACAAATAAATAACTCTTTTAAAAGCGATTCTTTAAAGCGTTTCTTTTAAAAAAATGGTGGCTGAAATCAATATTAAGTCCTTTGCTTTTTAATATTTGAAATACAATGCTATAAGCAATTTTCAAAACAAATTTGGATTTTAACTGAGTCTTATGTGAACTTAGAACAGTTTAAATGAAAACAGTTTTTTGAAAAATTTCGAAACTAAAGTTTCTTCCTTTAAATTTCAAGAAGTGAAATTTCTTTCCATCATTTCTTTCTATGCTATTTGGCAGAATTTGAGATCACTAACCTGCCTGTTTGAGCGTTTATCTGTTCGACGAATTTTCGGTCTCACAAATGATTCCGAAGTATTTTGCGCGGCTCGTTTAATGGACGTTGTTAACCGTTGTTGTAGATGCTGCAATATTTGAAATCCCTCTCAATCTACCGTAGAAATAAAGCATGCGACCACTTTAATAGTCCTATTAAGACAACAAACACTGAGGAAGTCTGTATCAAAAGAAACGAGTGAATACAATTCAACTAAAAATAAGGATTTTCAACAAGATTATAAAGCGATGAAAACATGAAGCTGATCATTTGATCATTCAAGGGTGACCAATCTGAATTAACTCTAAAATACTCAATTCCAACCAGGGCGTGATCAAGACGATGTTGGTAAAATCGATCTTCGTAAGCAGTTCTGTAAGGGCATATAGTGCACTGGTGAACTTTAACATCTGAAGGAATAGTTTCAGGGCTTTGATGATATCGATGTCTCAGCAAACGTTTTCTGTAAAACATCTATGTTACAGATGAATTTCCGTGCGAGCTATCGAAATTTTGTCAAGTGATAAGACAACTCTGTCCAATAAGTGGTATTTATATTAACCTGACCCGTGGGGCAACCTTTGAATAATGATATAAACACAGCTTTGAACTTACCAAACCTTTTATTTGCTTATTTCACATTGCAAAGAAATTTACATAAGACTACGACTAACCTATTCTTGGCAGCCGAACGCGATGGCAATGAAGGGAAATGCAGATTCAGATGCCTGTGTAAAGAAATAGGACAAAGAGAACTGTATGTGCACAAATTGCAATTATACTGACGATTTCCGACATGCATTCCTTCGTGATACTTGAAAAGAATCTCATCCGTCCCAGAATATGGACAGTGTTTGCAGCGAAATGTCTGAGATAATGGTTCTGAAATAATTAATGAAACAATAAAGACACTGAAGATAGCTGACGAAGCTGAATTCTTTTTAGCATAAAATATTCCATGCAGGATATGAATTATTCTGGGGTCAATTAAAAGAGCTGATTAAACCAGAACAACATTAAATTTATCAATACCAAACGATAATAATATATTTTACCTGCACTATTCACTGCTTTAAAATTGGGTAGTTTTGAGGCAATACGACTCAAATTGAATCGATACGTTTTTGCATCCTTTTGACAATTAAACCACAGTTCATCTCTAGAACTTACTACACAATCTTTCGGTTTCTCCTTCTCTTCTACTATACTCATTCCATTAGCACTGATTTCTTCCGAATAATAATCTTTCATCACTCTGGAATATCAGAAAGATAAAGCCATTAAAGACTACTCCTTAGTTCCTTTTAGCTTTTCCAGTCTGTTTTATTTTGAATTCAAATTTATAAGTTCATCCGTAGCTATCAGATTAAAATTACTTCACCATGCCCAGAATTCTTACGTGGAACCCAACTTGCCACAGTACAACTAATTACAAAAATCAAAAGAATACAGTTCTTACATGAATTCTTCCATTTTTCTATCATAATTTTCGTGATTTTTGTGACTTTGACGATGCTTCACTAAGCAGAAATTTGAGCCCACACTATAACTGCATGAATCACACTGGTACCGTGATGACTTCAAATGCTTTTGCTTATGGTGCCAGAATTTTCCATAACCATTACACTTAAAAGGACACTCCCTGAAAGAGCACAAAAATAGTGAAATTAATATTAATGAAAATGAAAAATCATTTTGAATCGAGTCGTCCTGCAATCCATTCACATCACCAGTCAATATTTCACTTCCATAAAACATATAAATATATCACTTGAAATTTCTTTAAAGATAATATCGAAGTTCTACTTGTAACGAAAATGAGCAAATAAGGTGATCAATAAACTCATAGCAATGATCAGAAAACATCCCAGGCATTCTAGAATTCCAAATAAGTCGAAAATTTCTGCAGCCCACATTTTTACAGCCATAGCAACAATGTAGTTGGTTATAAAAGTAAAACTATCAACTTACTGGCATGAATATTCGCCATCTGAATATTTAGCAGGTTTGCTGCTCACAGTAAGGTTACTGGATATCTGTTCAGTTGATCGATGCAATTTCATGTGATCACGCAATTTCCTTTCGTAAGAAGTACTAAATGTACATTTTTCGCAGCGTAATCGACCATTCCGTAAATGATTTCTAAATGCAAGAACAAGGAATCAATAGGAAATGTAATGAATCAATATATAATATGAATCAATCCTAATTTCGATGCTTTACAAAGCTATCAACCATATGCCATTTTATCTAAACCATTTTATCAATTTTATCTAAAAGCATTATACATCTGCCTACCATTACAATAGCGGTTGCCTACAATAACTATGGATCAAAATTTTAGTTGTCCATCAGTCTTTAAGATTGAAATAAACCTGTGGTGGATAAAAAGAGTAGCGCATATCCGTGTCCTGTAGGGACACCAACGACAAATATACACGCTTGACATTTGATGGCCACTCCGTTCTCCTACAATTCTTCCATGGCGCCGTAAAATAAGATGATTTCTGACGCTTTCGCTTTTTCGCGCCTGCGTGTACGAACGAATGATTTTGATCAAGATTTGGTGAGGAAAATTGAATAGAGATGAATGCAATGTATCATATTAATCCGCGAATGAGTTGTAAAACCATTTTACAGCTTAGAGATTCATAGAGCAGAATTGGTTCTTTACCTAGGTAAATATTTACTGATTTGAGCGCTACAACCATGCCCCAGTTAGCCGACAGCCTTTTGAACCAAAG
>JBAMDO010000271.1:0-59796 GCA_037074765.1 Mansonella perstans | reverse complement strand
TACATGTATACTTTCATGCATATATCCGCGCACACACATACATAATTTAAAGGCATAAAAAAAATTCTGTGCCATGTGATATTTGGTGCGCTAAAAGCGCCAGCAAGATTACTTCAACATCTGCTCACAGCGATGAATTCTTTTTGCCTTCTAGCAAAGCAATAGGCGAGGCCATTTTTCAACCATCCATCTTTGGGTTCATTTTACAGTGATGAATAACTACCGGCTGTGTAGGCCTTTTACTTCTATCACAATCACTTCGCAGCGTCTTCAAAAATGCACAGTTTGAGCCACAAGAAACAACAACAACAAAATACAGGTATAGGCATACAGGTATAGTCACTAGAGAACATTGAAGGAAAAACTATTCAAGTTATGACTAATGTAATTTGACACAGTTTGGCGACGATTGCCATTGATTCTGTCATTTTGATGTACCCATGCAAAAGTATCAGCTGCACAGGTGGTTCACAAATAGAATAGCAAAAAGGGTACATTACTCACACCGATCGAATAATTTTTTAGAAATCACAACTGAAAAATAATGGAAGAGTGATGATTGTGGTGATGGAAGGAAACAGTCAGATAGATTCAACACTTAACGATAAAGTCTGATGAAGCGAAAGAGAAGTTGCCCATCTAATTCCAGCTTCATCCATCATCATACAGTGAAGTACTTTAATTATTGTAAATTTGATGGCAACAAAACCAGAACATTTGATATTACAGAAATTTCCGTAGCTATTACCAAATGTATTTTTTGTAAGTTAACAATAGATGGAAAAATTCAAATTTAGTAATATAATTAAGTAGTAAAGGAAGGAATGTTTTAACAAAAATGAGTGTGTTACTAAAGAATGTATCGTTTAATAAAAACTATTGCCAATTTTTCATTACTTAATGATTGGATAATTCGAGAAAAATAAGTAATTTTGCCGACAAAGAAAAGTATGAAAATGAAATGGTAATTTTATTCGTCAATTTCTCCAATATTTTATTTATTCAACTATTTTAGCACCAAAAACTAAAAACCCGAGGGAAATTCATTATCGGAATTTACATTAAAAAAAAATAGTTGTAAACCTATATATTCCTTTCACTTTTTTTTTTTTTTGCAGCGAAAAAGTTATGATTAGAACGAATGATTGGAATGTTACAATTTTTTTTTTTTTTTTTTTTTTTTTTCATTTATCATATTATTTAATGTTAACTTTTATTTGATGATAAAAAAAAGTAGAAGCCTATTTAAAGTGATATTTAAATACAAACTTTTAGCTGCATGTTTACGTGAATCCTGAATGTTAACGAATGAAAAAAATAGTAGAACTAAGAAGAGTTGCGATGTATTTTAGGGGGGAAACTACAATTTGATGTGGAATCAGTTCAAGGATGGTTCGATCAATGATGTCCCCTTGTGATACAACGCCACCAATTTTTATTTCTCCAATACATACCCTATCGCCAAATGAGCGGCCGGCCTAAGGAACAATAACGATGCAAAGATTTACCCTACCAATGCTACTACTAAACAGACAACAGTCATATCAGTACAATATACGGATGTATACACACACACACACACACACACACACAGACACATATACACACATATATATATATATACCCTGCACAGACAGACCTTACTAATGAATCAATAATGGCTACACACATCCAAACAGTGAATAATGAGGCAGTTAGTTGATGAGTGGACCGGCGGCCAACGGCGGATGTGTTTAGTCAAGCAGCCCACAAGGAGTAGTAATAGATCTGCCGTTGCTGTGAATCGTCATCGTATCGGAGCTTTTTAGCTCATTAATTCAGGAGTTAAATTTTGAGCAGATTGAATTGTTGTATTACTTTAAGGATTGATGTTTTAAGTTTGGGAAAAAATGTTAAATTAGAATAGGAAATGGAATAAATATTTCCATCATCATCATTTTTCTAACTTTATATTGCAATTTAGTGAAATTTGTTGAGAACTTTAGCTATGGTTGCTAAACTAATTTGATCCAAGATAAGTGCTATTCTATTAGTGCCTAATAAAACTGAAAAGGGACTAGAAAAGTAGCCTAAAAAAGTTTATGTTAAAACTTTTTTTTTCTCACTACAGGGAATAATGGTTAAAAGAGTGAAATATTCTTATCATTATCATATTAGCATAATTATTATTATTATTTCAAGCACGTAAATAAAAAGATGAAAAAATGAAATAAATGAATAAATTGATTGTTAGCAATGATTAAATGATTAAAATTTTTAAAATGACAACGATGAAAGATGGAATAATTGAATAAACTTTTCAGCATATTAAATGATTAAATTTTTAAATGCCAAAAATGACGATGTTATTTTTCGGCGCCAACAATAATTACAAGTAATAGACGTATGAAAAATCTTAAAATAATCTTAAAATAATGAAAATACATGATGAAGATAATTCACACTGAAATAAGAATGAATAATTCCTGGAAAACTGTTGAACTATGTGTTTTGCGAACATTAAAATTGTCCCTGTATATGATATAACCTCAACCCTAGCAGCAGAAGGAATTGATTTAATGAATTAACTACGTTCTTAATTAAATCCATTCACTGTTATAATTGTTAAGGTCAGAGAGGTCAAAGAGTAACACAGCTCGCTCCTGCTTCCACTCGTCCAGAAACTTTAATTTTTTTAGACGGAAACTTTTCATCAATAAGCGCTATGCTATGTGTACTGTATCGCCAAAAATCCCACGACTACGACTGTTCCATTGCATTTATCATTGTTGCACAATTCGATAATTGCTTCCGGTTTTTTGTGTTTTTGTTGTCATATGGGAATAAAGTTAGCTTTAAGCTAATGTTCTACAAAAGTTTGCTTAGATTTTGGAAGTTCATCTGTCGGATCGGAGAAAGTCTGTAACTTTTGAAACAATCACTTCAAACGAAACTAACAAATTCTTTCCCACAGGATATCACTTTCCTCCTCGAATCTTATATTTCTAGTAATAATCCTTTTTAGATGCCGTCCCTGTTCACAATTTGATTTGGCTGCATGGGAAAATTGTAGGATTCTAAAATTAACCGAAATGATTTCAAAAGTTCACATTTTAAAAGCGGTCTAGAACAGCTAAATATTGTGCTTATCATATATTTTAAATTAAGTGTCCAAGGAATAGTATTAGTCAGGTAAGCTATATCCATAGTTAACGGAGTACTAATCTGCTTACGAATTTCTCCAAGCAGATCATGTTGATGATACTTTTTTGCTTCGTTGAAGCAATTTATCCTTCTAATCCAAAAAGCAAAACATTAGGAATTGTGATGATACATATTGGAAAATTGAAATTATCATTTAAATATGACTTATAGATTTATTATTTGCTTTCGAAGATATTTAGGTGAATTTTGTATGCTCCGTTATTGATTTATCTAACAACATCTTTCTATTTTAATTTTATGTTGGATTTAGAATTAAAGGAAAACATATGGAAACTCTTTCATTATATGAAGTGTTTCACTTTGAATAAATCTCACACTTCTGTAAACTCGCATACAGAGTAATATCAATGTCGACAAATTACCACGTCATCATGAGAAACACATCGAATTTTCAACAATTTGATTGTTGTAGTAACGATTTTACACAACTATTTAACTAGTTACCGGCACTCTGAAACATTATTCAAAAATAAAGTAAATATAGCCTACCGACAAAATAATCTCTCTTTCTGTCCCTTCCTCTCCCTCTCTCTCTCTCTCTCTCTCTCTCTCTCTCTTTGCATTTTATTCGCAGTGTTGCTTCTTTTGCTGGAGCACATATTCATCGGTGGTCAAATGTAGGATCAAAGTTTCGGTTGCTTTTTTCCTTTAAAAAAATGAAACTACCATTATTTTCGGCTGTATTCCAATTTGTACGGAGCAAAAATAAAAACAGCATCCAAACATTCCTAATTGTGAAAAGTCAAATTCAAAATCTGATTGTTTAATTATATTATATAAAATTTAATTATTTACAATAAATAACATTGCCCAGTGAAGTTAAGGCTCAAATTTTGATATCAGTTAGGATATCACTTGTCCGAAAATAAATTTACTCAAACGATTAAATTGAGATTTTTGATTGTGAAAAAAAAAAAAAATTCTATTGCTTTACCACGCAATTTTTGCAAAAGTAAAGAGGAAATTACTTATCAAAGAATATCGAATGTGAATTGTAAAAATCATAAAAAAAGATTTCAACACAATTCCAACAAAGAATGACAAACATGCCATTCACTGTCCTGAACAGCTGCTTTGGTAATAAATATACAGTTATGTGGTGAATAATTGAACCAAATCTACCAAATTACATTTATCTTCCATTGTACAATGCTTTCAAGAAAACAAACCATGCTTATTACGCTTATCTAGCTAAGTAATTGCTTTTATTTATAATCATCACTATAACTGCAAACTTTCTCATGCATAAAGTAATGATGACAACGATTCATCCAACTTTTCTCTTAAGGTTTGCTCTTCAATCAAATCGACTTATTAAAAACTCGCTTCCTTTGAACCTGATCAAAACTATTCTACACATCTGTTTGCTATATATCATACTTCGCTATGCTGCAAGTATTTTCAACTGAATTTCGTGAGAAAAAAAGTTATCCAGAACAACGATTTTATAATCACATCACTTAAACAGAAGGAATACGAATGAACGAAGTAACAGGTTGTTAAAGAGATTCCTCATTTCAAAATATTTACACAGCTGTATAACTCTTCAAAACTCAAAAATTAATGAAATCATAAAATCGAGCAAAGCTTAAGCATAAGAGGGTAATCTTAAAAAGTTATGAAGTTTTCAGTAAAAAAACCGAAATCTTTAAAAAAAACAGACTTATTCGCAGCTTTAAATCCCAGCATAAATTTTTACTAAGCAATGAACCAAACAATAGGCAAAGGTTTGATAATAAAGGAATCTTGTACTACGTAATATTTTGACAATAGCAGCATGTTACTACAGGAAATAGGATTTAACTGAAGTTAATCGCCGTCTCACGAAATGATTGAACAAATATGGGCGATTTGAAATTAGCATTATCTTCAGAAAAACTTTTTCAGATGCAACTGTATCGCCAAAAAAAATTATCGTGATCAAATCTGTCGTTGAGATTGAAAATGATTACGCCACTGATTACGGTTGAAATCATAAATATTTTAGCAAACTGAGGAAGGAAACTTGCAGATAAAAGATGTGCAGGTAAAAGATGTTGCAAGGGACAATGGTTGCGCGTAGTATTTCAAATCGCATTCGGAATTGAAATCAAGGTCAATGCAAATAGATACATACATATATATACCTGTTGGCATATATATATATAATATGAACATTAGAATACAAAAATGCATAAGAATGCTCTAGGCGACGGCTAATCGCAGACTGCACTACCTAGCAAACTCGCAATTTTCAAATGACTAAGTTCTGCTTTCTTTAATGGAATTATTTCATATGGAAGCATAAAAAATATATTCCGAATCGATTCGGACAGGTTGGAAAGATACCGTACAGGAATAGTCAAAACAAACTTTTCGTTAGGGAAAAAATCCTCCCAAGGAAGGCGAGATGTTACTGCAGAAATTTAAAATGGCAAGTAAAATTGAACTGAATATGAAATAGTATAACAGAGTGGTTAAACAGGAGTTTCTTGAAATATTCATGCGTTTTCGAAAATCCAGCATGCGTCACCTGCTAATTTTTTTCTGAAAAAAAATAAAGTGTTCAGTTGTCAACTTTTACATATTGCTTTTAAACTGCAAAAAAAAAAAAAAAAAAAAAAAAATCGAACCAAAATAGTTCTAATAACAATTTAATTTTGGATGTGATGTTCTTTTTATTAACAGATGTAAAAACTTTTAGGCAATTCCGGCGGAAATGCGAGGAGAAATGATCAATGTGCTAATAGTTCGTTATGTACGAGTAATGACTGAAATATAAATTTAAGTAGTCTTGATGAAGAATCAAACTTCTGCCTCCTTGCATATTTAGATGCGAATTGGAAAGAAAAACTAATCATTTTTTAGAAAAAAAGTACGATCTTCACTTAAAATTCATTTAAAAGAGATTTCATTTATTTAAAGAATTTCCACTGATTTATGTACTATTCCGTTTCGAAAAAAAAAAATGCTTGAAACTTTTATCTAAAGGTCGAGAATTGTAAATGGAGGTGAAATTAAACGACAAATATCCACTGAAAGATAGCAAAGACTATTTAGAGAGACAAAAAGTGATAAAATATGGAAGCTGGCTGCATAAATGGTTGTTTGAAGACTGACAGTGGATCTGTTTGAAATAATGGGAAAAGGAAATAATGTATAATGATGTGGGTGAGATGCAAGAAAGTGTTATGTGAAGATAAATTGATATAAGGAATGCTTCGGATAAGAAAAAAGGATATGATATTTGAACTACTCACTGAATTTCTCGTTTATTTTCTATTTCGATGGATTTCTAGTGAGTAGCTACTGAAAATAAGTGATTTGGCGCAAGAATAGGCGATCAATCATCGATTCCAAGACAGCTTTTCAAATGAATTGTGAAATCGAATTAATAATACTGTATCTAGAAGTTTCAAAAACCTTTGTATGAATTCTCTTCACCTGCTTTCCCTTCGGTGTCGTTTCATTAGCTCATAATCTATCCTAGCTTTTCTGTTCCTCTTTGGTTACCAATATCCTGCCAAGTACTTCGTCTATTCAAGTTGCGTTTAAGCAGCATAAATTGATGTGTGGAATTTTTTTTTAATTTTTTAAAATTCACCATTTTTGAAATCGAACTTACAAAAAAATATTCAAAATGATTTCCAATTTGAGTTAATAAAAACCACATTAATAAATTCTGAAGCATTTCTGCCATATTTCAATTTGTTACAACGCCGAAACATTGAGAAATGAAAGTGATGCTATGTGCAAAGCGACGGGAATGGCAAATGTAATTAAGCAAAATAATAGGAATGTGGCTGTAGAACAGATATAAAATACCATTAGGTGATATGATAATGACCGTGGTTGTAACTGAAATAGTTTGGCCAAAACTGAATAATCGAGTTGAAAACAGCGCCAACAACAACAAAGTCATATACACACTTAGTATACGAATCATAAACTGATTTGCACCACCATTGGCAGCTGTGCGGATATGTTAATCAGTTTCTAAGCGATGGAAGAAATTGTGTCAACATAAAATATGAATTAGATGAGGATGTAATAAACTTATCCAATAAGTTTCGATCTACTGTGCCTCTCAGAGCGATTTATTGCTATAGTTAACTTTCTCAAATTTTCGCAAAAAAATTTTTGGAATTAATTTATACCTGAAATATTTAATCATTTATTTGAATAACAAAATAATTATAGAAAATTTGAATTGGGATAGAAAATTCTCGGAAGGAAAAAGTTGTGCTGTTCGGTTTTAATTGCTAGCACACTAAATAGATGAACAAATAAAATGATTTTGAGGAATTCAGCAAACCAAATGTTAATGATATAGCAATAGATTTAAAATAAAAGATAAGAGAAAATGCTCGTCATTTTTGCTCTCCAGAAAAAATAAATTACAGCCCGAGGAAAAAAGTGAATCTATTAAAATATATCGACTATAGTAAATGATGAAGTACATTCAATTCGCCAAGCATTTACAATTAGGTGATTTGAACGGAAACTACAGTAATATGGATCATATTGTCACTTTTATAACACATTTCAGAGTACTCACAATGATGTCACTATTAAAGAGTATTTCACATTGGGTGGAAAATGATGCTTAGAATGTTTGCTGAGTTCCCTAATTCAGATTAACATGAATAAGTACTGCAGAAGACAACAGAATCAGTTAGCGATTATTTGAATTGATAAATTTGGGGCTGAAGAGGAAGCGAGGATGTTGGGTTAAAAAAAGCTCATGAAACCTTTTTTGTCTGCTTATATCTGCTTTTGACTGCCGTCATTCAGGTTGTCAATTTTCCAAAACTTAATGGGTTTTTGTCCTTATGCATAATGTATAATATGCAAAGATGTCAGGTTAAATAATTAATGAATTTTACCTTTAGTGGCATTACGTTTGCTAGCTAAACGAGACATGACAAAAGTTATATTTTTCATCGATTTCTTTTCCAACGAAATTGAATTCATTTCTATCAATTGTTTTCAATCCTATAATGTAA
This sequence comes from Mansonella perstans, assembly GCA_037074765.1. Lineage (NCBI taxonomy): Eukaryota > Metazoa > Nematoda > Chromadorea > Rhabditida > Onchocercidae > Mansonella > Mansonella perstans. Next base: position 51,607 of record JBAMDO010000271.1, on the reverse strand, counting down.
AATGGTTAATTATAATTCTTGTAAGCCTTCATTTTTATAACATCAATGCTCTTAACAAAGTTTATTGTATCGTTTGACATGGAATGATCGCAAATACTGCTCATACCCAATGACTTCTTCATTACTTTTTCTGTGAAGTAACATAGTTCTTGATTTTTTTTTTTTTTTCATTTAACAAAATAATGTAATTTACATCAAATCCTAATTCGTTTTCTTAGCTTTCGATGTTTTGTTTTCATACTATTACTATCAATTGCTTTCTGTCTTCGTCTCGCGTTTCTTACATTCCTGTTATCTTCCAATTGCCTGTAATTTCTGATCAGCTGATAAGAAAGCTATTTTAATCAATTTTTCTTTCCCACTTGCTATCATTTTGTTAATTCTTAGCTCTAATTTCTATGATTTTTGCTTTTCCGAGCATTGAGCAAGCTTTTTGATGAAGTATTTGTGATACAGTCCAGTCGGAATATGTTTAACCTAACATTGCCTTTTCATTTTGTTAATTTTTAGACCTTTTGCACTGTCTGACTATATAGTGTTTTTTTTTTGAACAAGAGAAGTATTAATTCCTAACTGTAATATTCGGTAATTGTTTTCAAAACTGAAAAAAAAATGTTGCAAGGGTATCTGTTAAAGCACCATCGAAAAATGCGGACCTCAATTTTAATTTTTCTCTAACTTTGCATCTTCTCTTTGTCAACTTAAATCAAAAAAGTGTTTTTTTCTTTATCATAGTTTGATCGCTTTAAAATTATCTGTAAGATAATGAAGCTCATCATCGAATTTCAGCAGTTTCCTCATATACTTGTCACTTTTCTGCAAGTCAAACAAAACTGTAACCACTGCATGATTCATTTTGCGGGATTGTTTCCCACTGTTTGATAATTACAGTAATTTTTTGAAAGTTTTTTTTTTTTTTTTTAAAGTTATAGACAAAAACGATTAGTTCATCGCTTATTAATAGCACTTGTTTGAAAATGTTGCACATACATATACATCCTATCCTTCAAGTATCTTTTATGGTTCATTTGATATCACCAAGCTAGATGAAGCACCATTTTCTAAATACTTTGCAAATTTCGCTGTGCTTTGTCGAAGTAACACTGTTTCAAGTATCAAAAATAATGATGTAGCTGCTCAGTATCCAAAATTAAAGATTTCACTTTTTTTAGATCCGAAAATCTCTACATCCATTAAATTCCCAGTGCTAATTGTGTAAATTAATACATGACTATTCGGTCATTTTGATTTTTCATAGGGAAAGTTTTACATTTCAAAAAATGAATATGCAACTCCGTATAATATTACTGTTCTATTTATTTCAATCTCAAAAACTTATTTTCAGTGATGAGAAGTAATCAAAATCGTAGTATGAAAGACAAAATGGTTTCGATCGATCCGATTCACATTTCTTGCAAGCGCAATTTAGCTAAACTAAATGATTGAACAAGTATATTTCTATTGAATAATACCTTCATGTTCATTTGGAATTGTGCTAAAAATCACTGTAACCGCAGATTCAAGCTGATACTTGCAGAATGACTATCGAACGATTTTCATTTCCTATGTGGTATGTGAGTACTATTTCTTTCCAAGTACCAATTATACTGATAGTATTTCTGCCATTACTGAATTTTATTTTTCACAAAATTAAAAAGAAGATGAAAATAACAGAATCTGAAGCTAATATCTCAAATTTCATTTCAGTTCTTTTAATATCATTTTGCATATTATTGCTAGATTTTTTACTTATACAATATCGACCGATAGAAAATTCCATTTCTAAGCCAATGATTGCTTTTCTTTTATATAAGGATAAGCACTTCTAAAATACTAAGAATATCCATCCATCAGATAAGGAACATTTCTAACTAATAGTAATTTATTGCCAATGTAAAATAGCTAAATTAAAATTCCTTGCAAAGCTATGATAACTTGTATCAAACGATAATTGCTTTTGGAAGTAAATTTAATTATTTACAAAAAAGACAGATTTATAAGTGAGAAAGTGAAAAAGTGAAAAAGTTTAATTCTTTAAAAAAAAAAAACAGAAATAGAGGAAGCGTTAGAAAAAAATGTATTTAATTTCTACGATTTTCTCAGAATAAAATGAAATTGTATTGTGTGATTCATATGCTATCATTTGACGATGATTCTACATTTCTACCATCAAACGAGCTTTCTTTCTAGACTTTTGTCTAGAAAGCTACAACTCAATCTTTCAGTTTCATTACGTCCCAACCGGAAGATGGCAGAATTCTTCATCATAGTTACATAAAACTAAGATGAGTGATAATTTTTGGGCGAATTCAATGTTATGTAGGTTTAGCTAGGTTTGAAGATAAAGGAACCTGATAACGAACAGATAATTTAGATAAACTTATATTCTATACTAATGTAGTTTTTTTTTTTTTTTTTAACCTCCTTGTTCTTTTTTATTTTTTTTTTAAGTTGAAATTTTGTTTTCTTATATATTTCTGCAATGTTAAAAAGTGAAATTTCTGTATAGGAGTAGAAGGGAAAAAAAGTTAGAGAAGGAAGCAAGAGAATAAATAAAAAAAAAAAAAAAAAAACAACAGTTATAATGGTTGCTGTTAACACTATACTCCCTGTTTTTTTTTTTTTTTTTTACCGGTTGAAGCCACGGATAATCATTGCCCATTGAGAATGATGTTCCATTGATCTTCTTTCTATTCCATCACTCTTATCTAGTACTTTCATCTTGTATAATGCCATATTTTTTTTTCTTTTTTCTTTTTTTTTTTTTTTAAACTTCTCTAACGTGCATATATACCTATTCTTAACTTCGATTAAATCAATACAATGTTTTTCATGATTACGATAACCGTCACAATCTGCTAAACATAGCATTTATTTATGTACATTCTTGATTACAAATTTCAATTCATTACTGTCAAAGTTTCCGTTTTTTAGAATTTAAAATTTATCACCTTACTGCATATACAACGAATGACAACTTACTACAATCATTCCTCTTCACTTTCAACTCTTTTCTTCTTAATCAAAACAGGTTTTGGTTAATGTTTTTATGATAAAAGTTTTTGTTTTAATAGATATATTAAGATATTAAGTTATATCTTGAATATATAAAAATGTTTTTTGAGATTGTATACTGATTTTCATACTACATGCTATGCAGTATAGCATTGTATTGACGATGAACTTAACCTTCAATCCAAGAGATCAAGCTTATCTTCAGTGGTGCAACGGAATCTCATACTATGTGTATTAGTTCATTGTCGCCAATCCAAACCCTTCGACAACTAAATGCATTTTAATTTGTCTTTCCTCAACCAGTCAATGTTTATTCTCTTATTGCAATGAGATGCTTGAAATTACTATCGAATAGTGTTTCAATTATTAAATATAGATTACAATCCAAATTATTAAATTCATAGAACAAGAAATCAGTGAAAAGATTCCTTTCTTTACTTTCTAACAAAAACCTACGTAATGTTCTGTTTTTTTTTTTTTTTTTTTTTTTTTTTTTCCATCATTTTGTTTAAAAAAAAAGTTTTTATTAATATACAATCTATGAATTATGTTGTACATTGTTGTGACATTTCGATGAAATTTTATCATGTTTCTTTAACTGAGAATTATTGTAATAAAAAGAATTTTTTAAAAAACATTTTAAGTCGAATCACAAGTCTTGCATCATTAACAGTAACTATCAAGCAAAATTGTGTTAACAACTTGTTATCGCGGAAGATTTTACGTAGGTTATATTTTGCAGCAAATATTTGAACTATAATTCTTAAGATACATTTAAAAAAAGTGTAATTGTGACATAGAAATGATGACATAGCTAAATAGTTTATTTACGCATGTTTTATTTTGTAAGAATGTAGTTTTGATAAGTGTGTGTGCATTGTCTATATCCTTCGAATACCTAAAGTATATAAGATGAAAATATCGGTAGTTAAATTTGTTATTTAGCATCCGGAATGTTTATGCTATATCTATATGTCATAATGAAGTTGGATTTTGCAGCAGGCAAACGAAATTGGTAAAACTTATACAATACAAGTAAGGTGGTTATGGAAGAGTTCGAGTGGCCACCTAGCACAAGTACTCTCCAAGCAACAAATTTTACACCTGAAGGTATTGGCGAATTCTGCACAAATTGGATGAAAAGGATTAAACCGACAGTAGTGGTACCGGACCGGCCGCGTCACATACGTCCATCAAATTTTATTAGTAAATTACCTTCATAACTTGTCTTCCAGTATTCTTGGTAGTTTAAATTTCATTCTCAATTTTAAATGCAAAACTATAGCACTATGTATGTTACAAGCAACATTCACCAGCATAGTCTGGTCGAAAATGAATGAAGAGCAGTGAAAATTTTCTTTTTAGTATGGACTGTTGGTTTAACTTGCGTTACAGTAATTAGTTTATGTGCTGCTGTTGGAATTATATTCGTCAAGAAACTTAGCAAAAGAGCATACAACCATTTTATCACGGTTCTTGTAGCGGTCGGAGTTGGCTCACTCATAACTTCATCCACTTTGCATTTGCTACCTCAGGTGAAGCTTTCTCCGTCACAGTTTTCATTTTCTCAATACTTGATTGTAGTATTACTGTTGTCATTCAAGTAAAAAACTATTTGCAAACAGCGATGAAGTTTTTTTTGTTTTCCTTTCAGTAGTCTGCTATCTTACCAAACTTTTAGTAAAATATAGCAGTACATCTGTATAAACTTTTTTAGGTGATATGAGACGCGTATGCATTTGATCTTTACAGCAAATTAGAGTATAGTGCTATTTCAAATATCTCTATCTTTCTTATTCTCGTTTCAGGGCTTAGGAGTCGTTGATGGTGAAAATTACGATTTTATCATGGTTATGATGTTTTGTATATTCGGGATATATATTTTTTTCTTCTGTGATAAATTCATCAAAATCACTCTGGAATCAAAGAAGGTCTTTTCATTAATTTCTTTGTTATTTAAGATGTGCTATTTTTTCTGAACGAAATATGGAGTACATTTATTTCACTTGTATACCTATAAAAGCGTTTTATAAAATTAATGGTAACTATCTCATTACGTATCTGTTTTTCATACCTCGTATCACATTTCATCGTTCCTGTACCATATTTAGATGAATGATATTGAAATGTTGAATAATGCTGGAACTAGTGTAAACACGGAAGCTGGTGCTCTTTCAATCCGTTCGACAGATGCATTAATCACTGAAAACGGTACATGCATTCGCTGTTTTATCTTGCTTTCGTTATTATCGATCAAGTTTCGTCCTCGTGGGGAGGCTCAATACGAAATCTCGATTTGAAATAAATGTTCAGTAATACTCCGTATGAGAATTATTGGTGCAATGTGAAAGAAAAACTTTTAGCAAAAAAATTGAAGTATCAGGAAATTTCCGGTGTGACATCCTAAATGAAGGTTGCAACTATATTGTTTAAAGGTAATCTTAAACTTGATCACTCGCAAACATCGGAACGAATAAAAGAATACAAAAAACGAGCATCACTGCGGAAACAAAGCGACGAGGTCGATAACGCAATCTGCTCCAATGTCGATATGTCAAGACAGGTGCTAGAAAGTTTTTTTTTTTTTTTTGTTAATTTCCGTTATACTGATTTCAATTTCTAGCCAAGATCTTCGGGCATTCATTTAACGTTATGAATATCTCTTGACTGATGATAATGAAATGTAAGTTTTGTAGTGGCAAAAAGATTGTTATGTTGTGTGATTTCAGAGGAATAATACATAATCGTGTGTTTTATATAATTTTATATTAAAAACAGCTGAAGAGATTGGTCTTTCATGAATTAAAATACTGCTGTCAACGATATAGAAATAGTAAACTTTCATTTTCAGGCTCATGGTATTTGCGTTCATGACCATGAAATAACGTTTAACCAAACAAAAGATTCGGCAATAAAAACGGTTGCATGGATGATTGTGTTTGGAGATGGTTTGCATAATTTTATCGACGGAATCAGTATTGGTGCTGCTTTTAGTGAATCCGTACTGAGTGGTTTGAGCGTCAGTGTGTCAGTATTCGCCGAGGAGTTCCCACATGAATTAGGTTATTGCACTTATTAATAACCAATAAAGAAAATTAGTATAAGTGGTTGTTGCACCATTGTTTTAGTTTGTTTACTCACGATGATTTGTTCGACTTTCAGTATAATTTACTCTACTGAAATGTGGTTGCACACATTGTTGTCTGCCTTTCAGGCTTATACCATGGGTTGAAAAGGGAAAAAAGCGATCACTGTTACTCGCATTTCAGAAAACTACACATATTTGTGGCATAGATGGCAGAACTTTTACAGATTCATTCTTGGATTACTGTAAAACGGACCATATACTACAAATGTGTGGTGATTTCTCAAAGACAAGCAATAATATCTATGTTTTTCTCAGTGGGTAGCAGTAGGTAGCATGGAGCATGATCAGGTTGACTAAACGGCTTTATATGAAATTGACTATCAAATATTTTTATGGGAAAAAATTATACTAATCTTGAAATGCTTTGTCTCAAAGAATGAATTATAACGTTTCATTCTTCAGGCGATGTGGCAATTTTGTTGAATGCTGGTATGAATCAGAAGCAAGCTTTATTTTATAACCTACTTAGTACGATTACCTGCTTCGTAGGATTCATTATTGGTGTCGTCCTGGGTAGTGTCGAATCACTTCTACGATACATTTTTGGTTTTTCGGGTGGCATGTTCCTATACATTGCTCTGTCGTGTATGGTGCGAAGTTCATTTATGTTGTCTTCCCATTATATTCTTTTTTTTTTATTTTAAAGTTGCTTGAAAGTTGCATCTAAAGTTTCAAATTGCAGATGCCCGAGATGAAATCTACAATGGAAGAAGCGCTGGAAAATGGTTATGTTGATGCATTTCTTGTTCTTTCATTGCAGACCACAGGCTTAGCTTTAGGGACGTTCTCAATGTTTTTTTTTGCTCGTTATGGAGATTTAATTAAATTTTCTTAAATTTTTTTTCCGCTTCTCCGGTGATGTTATATGGAGATTTAATCAAATTTTCTTAAATTTTTTTTCCGCTTCTCCGGTGATGTTATATGGAGATTTAATCAAATTTTCTTAAATTTTTTTTTCCGCTTCTCCGGTGATGTTATTAGTAAAGCGAAGGTACTTTTCCGGTTTTGATAACTGTGTTGATTCATCTTTGGCTTTCATATTTTTGAAATAGTTATGTGAAATATTTCTAGCACCGGTGTTTAGAACTTTATCGGTTACGTAATGTTTTAAAGTTGCTGAATTTTCTTTGCTTAATGCAGAACTTATTTAATTGGCTATAAACTGGATTTAGGGGGAGATAATATCGGAGGCTTAGGTTCAAATATAAGGAGGTCTTATCGCTCGAATTTGTTATCAGGTTATTCAGCAGTTGATGCAACCAAATGTGAGTGAATACTTTGTATGGTTCAAAAATTACATACGATTAGTCAACATTTTTTTGGCTTTACTCATGACTTGGACATAACTTTTTCATGTGGCAATCGTCACACTTAACTAGTAGTTAGTATTTGTAATGATTTTTAAAAAGTTGTATTTGTTTCCTTATGCCATTCCTATCTCCTGTTTAACGTTTCCCGAATTATTTGATACAGAATAGTTCCAAGCTAAGACGTTCAATTTCCTTCATATGCTCATAATGTATCTTGTCCAAAGCTCACCGAGAAAGGCCTCTCCTGCATATCATGTCTTTTTCTAATATTTCGCAAAAACACTAACTAATATTTTATCTTTTGCAGTTTTTGTTTAATAAACAGCTAACAGCAAATTTTTAGATGCCGCGCTTTAAAGCACCAAAAAAAAAGTAGCAGCCTGCATCTGTGACAGGAGAGAACAAACCGTTGGGATTAACCATTAAGACTTTTACTTTATTCTGTGGGACGGTCTAAAAAACTTTTATTTCATGGATAAAGAAATATTTGCAGTGTAGCTTGCAAACATTTTATATTCCATGCAACATCTAACCTGCTAAGGAAGTTTTGAAACTAGCTGAATTATTTGAATATACGGTCATATATATCTTTTGAATTGGCGAAATCTAACTCCAGTTAACTGCAATTTGTTGAATTTACTAGGCTTGGTAAGGTTTGCATCCGATAAAATTTTTCCGAATTCCGATTTTGTTGTCATGCTCGTTAGAATTGAACTAGTCGACGAAGTCATTCCATGCTACTTATTTGCTGTGCAAAGTTACCGTGAAGCTTCTCAATTCACTGATTGATTTTGCATTTACTTCATTACGAAGAAATGGTTACAGTTATGGACAGGGAACCATAAATTGTCAGTTTGAATTTAGACGGTTCTGTTTAACAAGCGAATGCATAATATTGTATCGTTGATAGCGTTTCACTTGTTCATAAAAACAGGGTAATATGAAATTGAGAAGGATAGAGTGCAGTGTTTCAAATCAAAAATATTATAGCAAATTCACTACAAATAGAATTGCAAAATTTAGATTTCATTTGACTGCAAAGTTTAAATTTCATTCAGGATAAACAATTACATAATGTAAATAAATCGATTAGTAGTTTGGTAGGGAGATCTGCCGACAGTGATTAAGGACAAAAGAAAATGTTCGCTTACGCTGAGGTGACATATCCTGTTTGTTGTACATGTGTTCTCTTTAAGGACATCAAAAAGTAATGTCATTCTGGTTCTGGAAATTAGTCACAAGGTCCAATTAATGGATATTCACTAATGTTCCGGCAGTTTCATGGACGGAACAATTCATTGTAACAAAAGAATGAAGTTTCTTCAATATATCGGGAGATTCCTCAGCCTTACGGACATCTTTCAGGAATTCGACTAATTTCGCAGTACAAAATTTAGCCTCACAACTTGAACATAATGTTTTATTGCATTGCTGACACAGGAAGAGTTTTTTTGGGATCGTTTTCGCAAAATAATTACCTGCACGTGTAGCGTATATAGCATTCTCCTCACATTGATCGCAAGTAGATTTATAAATTTTTGTTTGTATAGTTACTGTGACATGTAAAAAGAGTAATTCGTTGAAGATGCAAAGTCGGGACAAATCGTTTGTTAGTGAGTCTAAACCTTTGTCTACCCAGGGTTTTCTACGCCTTACGTAACAACGTTCTTTGCGCGCTTTTTTTGAATATGCAGTACTGCGATTCGTTTCTCTGAAGTTCCTACAAATAATTGTTGAATAGCTTTGCAGCATCGTGCGAAGAAAGGGAATGTATATGAGAAACTAGAATTACTTACTAAATTTCCAGCGGTAGAAATCCTAATAACGAGCAGATAGGAAATCTTGGGAGCTTTATAGAAGCCTTTATTCTCTCTGTTCTTACACTTTAAATACTGTGAAGTATGGATCAACCAGAGACTTCCAGCTAAATGATTTTAATAGATGAAATTCTGAATTTCGCAGAAAATGACCTACCACAAGAAAATGCGCAGGCAGGGTGACTCGACTTTACGAACCAATGAGTATTTTAATTTCCAGTATTCACATTCTAGAATTTTGGTAAATAGTTTCGCCTGCAATGTTGACTTCAATTGACATTTGTAGGCCATACGAAAGAAACTGAAGAGTAAGTCAGTCGGTATAAATTCCGAATGTATGTCGTCTTCCAAAACCTGATGAAAAATATATTTATAAAACATGCTGTTCGAGTAACATTAGGAAGAAGGCTAAATATTTCAAATCAAAACTTTTGACCTGAGGTTCATGAATGATGTTTACCTTCTCGCACATCTTGATGACTATATCCATTTGTAGAGAACAAGCAACCGGACAGATAATACTAACATCAAAAACTGAAAAAATAACTGCATTTTAATTTGACCAGTAAGGAATCGAATAGTAATACCATAAATGAGGAATACAAGTAGAATTATGAATTGTACCTGTTGGAGGAATTGGATACTGCGCATATATTGTAGGACAGACAGCAAAAAGCAGACGTTCCATATCATCACATTTTATGCTGTCCAATCGAATTACAATCTCCTGTCCCGACTTTTCCTGGAATCCAACATATCTAATAATTGTAATAAATCGAACATATCTAATAAATAATACCGCCTTATATCTGTCAATATTTTGAGTCACCTGAAATTGTTACATCAAGTCATTTTTCAAAACTTACTAAATTAAACTGGGAATCACTTTTATAATGTCAATCTCATCAACCAATTTCTTCTAGTTAAATGATGTTTATATTAGAAATGAACTGAATAACATGTTATACGCACGAGACTTTCAACTTTATCGGCACAGACTTTAGAAAGCGTGCATATGATTTCACGGTCAATGAACAAACGCTGTTTGTTATTCTTAAATTCTATTGGTAGAGTACGCCATAAATCGGGTGAACGAAAATTAACCTGAAATAAACGCTTTATCCAGTCCCCAAAAAATGTTTGCCATAAAAAAAAAAAAAAAAAAAAAAAAAAAAAAAACAAAACGTTGTTACTGTACCTTTCGGTACTCTGTAGATTCCATTAAACTGAAAAACATTAAATTACCAACCATTATAGGAGGAGTATCAGGATTATTTTGCTGGTATTCACCAAATGGCACTGGGATCAAGCGCAAACTTCTGAAGCAGTCTGCTAGCCTCGAAATCATTAGAAACTGCAAAGATAAATTTAGATCAGTAAATTCGAAAACAAGGGCATAATTTTATTTGCCGTTGAACTACTATACGAGCAGTGCAAGTTAAACTATGTTGAATAAGATACTCCGGATAAATCCAGCGAGGCTTATATGGGACTTGTTCCGATCAAGCCTTCATTTTGAAGAATTCTAATTCATAAAAAGCTGTTTCACAACCAGGTGTAGGGCGGAAGATGAGATAGTGCGCTTCTTTATGCTATTCATACTAAACAACAAAAGCTACGATAAAATAAGACACATCTACAACAAAAGTCCCCCGCCGATTATACATCGGCGTGTTGCTTTTTCAGTAAATTCTTTGACCTTACTAACTTTTCCAGAATTTCCTGGATCATTCTTTCATGAAACACATGACGGAGCTCAATGATAAGGCAAACGATCTCATTCTGAGAATCAATCTTCGGTGTACTTTTTATTGAGGGAGGGAATTGTCGAAACAACCGCAATATTTTTGTATTACAGAAATATCTCAAAAAAAACAATTTTCATGACAATTTACAGAATGCTTACTTGGATATTTCGAAGTAACTTGGAATGCTTAAAAGATCCTTTAACCTAGTAAATAAGCCTGATTGTTTGTTTGTAATTTTTTAAGATATTTTAATCTAGCAAACAAACTTATTTTATTGTTGAGAATGATTTCGAATTAGTATTTGATGGTCCAAATAGTGGCTATGAGAATAAGAACTGACTGAATAAAAAAACAACAATTAAGTTAATGCTGCCAATTCCTACTATCAATACTCAGTGGCGAAAGGAGAATTCTAAAGCAACTTTGATGCTGCGATACATCTTCAAAATACGTTAGATATTCAAAAACTGAATCATCTGATCTTCTGTCTTAAAGGAAATGCTTTGAAAACAGTTATAAGTTAAGATACTGCTCCAGAAAACGATAACGTTATTAGGTTCTAAGAAATTGATTTGCAATGAGTTACATTCCATCAAGGGAAACTATAAAGAGTGGAAGGTAACTATCGAAACAGAGTACTTCAACAGCTAAAAGTTATAAGAGAAACTTTGAAGCATTCTAGGATAGAAATGGTTATTGAAAGTAGACTGCCAGGTTGGATATTAGATGAAGTATATCCACAAAAGAAAAAAGATGCACTATTACCTGCCATCAATCTCCGACAGTTCCTTAAGAGGTCAAGTCAAAAGCAGGGGACAAGTGATTAGAAATGAAGCTTTCAGCACTGAAAATGATAGATCCAAACGTCCAAACGAATTCCGTAAAAAACTTAAGAAACTTCTGTGTTAGTTGCAGTTAATCGGGACCAAATAGTTTTGAAACTTTTAAACCGACCATAAAGAAAATCCTTAGTAGGAACAAGACAACAAGACCTTGTGCGAAGGATCATTGGGATAATGAATACCAATCTTATTCCAGTCTTCAACTCCGAATAAAACCTCTGAAAGATGCTTGCCTTAATTATCTTCGAAAGTGACACAGGATAGATTAATGAAAAGAAAACATTTATGTTTCATTCAAAGGTCCTCGTAATGCTGCACTGTGAAAAATATAACATATGAAACGTTGGACCAATTCAAAAAAAAGTGGATTCAACAACTACAACGAATACGAAATTGTACGAAGCGATCAAAGTGAAATGTAGAGCGATATGGATCAGAAAAAAAAGCCCGAAAAATTCGAGACTGTGCTCAAAATGAGAGCTCTGGAATGTGGCAATATTGATAAGGTTTCCAAAACCGAAATTGCTTTCTAAATTACAGCTAAAGTGAAGAAGCTTAAGGTAAACGTTGAAGCGAATAAACTGAAATTGAAAGGAGATGCTAAATTAAAGCAACTTGAGAACTGCACTGGAAATTCAATCAAAATCACTGGAACATTCGAAGGCAAAACTGCAACTGAAAGTGGAGGAGATTCTACTGAAAAATATCGAAATAAGTAAGATAAAACATCGTGTTCTAAATTATTAGTGATCCGAAAAACTATATGAAATCAGTTCCAAGGAAAAAGCTGATTTATTTGCAATGAGAATTTGAACCAAAGCATATTTGGTACGATCGAGGCTCAAAGTATTTAAAACCAATAATAATACGCTGAAAACGCAAATAACCGAGCTAAAGCAATGAATAAAACAGTCAACAACCAGAATAGCAAGACGGTAGATCTGAACATGCAAACCGAACACTTCGAGGAAGGAATATCAGACCTTATACCCGCTGCTGTGACTTCTGAATCGCATTTGCAAAGTGAATTAGTCGATCACATTGCGCGGAAGATCACTGTACTATACTACAAGATGAACATACCAAGACACGGTATGAACTAGAAATTCTACAAAGAGAATATGACCTACCCAAGAACACAAAAACATAAATCAAGAATCTGAACTTGAACATCTCAAATCAAATTCAGCAGTATGAAGAGATAAGCACAAAAAAAAACATTGCAGGAAGAGAACTTGATTCTCTCGCAGCAAAACAACAACGTACCCAAAAAGTGCTTCCCCTAAAAATTCCAATAAATTTCCCTGTAATCAAAGCCAAGAGCAACCTAGCAATCGACGATAAGCCATATTCTTCAATAATTATTCAATTTCAATTCATCATTAATCAAGAAAACTTTCAAGCAATAATCGTCTCTATTGCTCACAACTTTTGCTTTAAGAAGCGGTTATAATCTTCAAGTCCCAAAAAATCAAATTGATTCCGGTCACTGTGATACTGTACAATATATGAATTTACAGATGAATTTAAAATTATTTTAATAATGTCTTGCAAGCAGGCGTTAAGTATTCATCGATAAGTAACAGCTTATTAATTTATTCTTTTGTATTGAGCATTTGCAACCCTTCCTCCTCCTTTTCTCCTTGTAACAATAGGTAATCACATAAAAAAGCATTATTTTTTAAAGGCACAGTTGTTACAATAGAAAATTCGTTGCATATTATTCACGATATACAAAAAAATTTGAAATATCTCTGCTCATCGGTCTTATTGGAATTAAATATCACATTTGGAAAAGTTTATGATACTATACAATTATTCCATGATTTATTCTTTGCCGTATGCACTCTGTTACAACTTCCATTACTTTGAGCAGCATTCTGAAATTAAAAAAAAAAGACTACATTAGTTCCAACAATAAAAAGATAAAAAAAAAGTTTACCAGCAAGACGAATTGCAACTGAAATTTCCTTACTTAAATTCTTGGCTTATGAGAAAAAATTCTTCGGTTAGATGACGAAGTAAACAAAAAGAAAAAAATCCTCAAAATTTACATAACAAATCTATAATGAAAATATTATCTTACAAGTATGAAAGAAACTTACAGTTTTATTGAACTGAGAAAGAGAAGCAGCTAAATAATCCAATAGGTATACATCGTCACTATCGCTTTCGGATGAACTACATGAACTGAAAATTCAAATTATTCTGTTAACCAAATGTTATTTTAAGCCCTATTTGACATTTCAAAATGACAATGTACATTCCAAAGCATTGGAAAAAAATTTAAAAAAAAAAACTTTTTAAAAAAAAATTTTCTATTTTTCGTTTTAGCATTCTATAGAATGGCTAATAGTGTGCCGCTGACTTACATCAAAGGATATTTAACGTTACCTGCATCGCTGATGCTTCTTTCGTAGTAACGGTGAAAGTGGTGGCATCCTCGAATAATGATTTTGTTTTTTATCTTCGTAATCACCTTTCTTGCAATATTCTTTGCGACAGCGTACATCACACCACGGTCGCCTAACATCAGCGCTTTGTGACCGACGATTATACCTATAGTATTTATGATGTCTCTAAAATTCTAAATATACATGGAACAAAATTCAAGTCCGATGAAATAGTAGATGAGATATATGTTGTTCCAAAAATGAAGTGCTACCCTCGCAAATGCTCAATTCCATTTGTGTCATCTGATTCCCTGGAACAGCACGGTAAAACAGTTTCATAAATGTTTTCGGTTGATGGTGAAAGAGGATTTCGAGATGGTGGCTCTGGCACCAATCCTCGCCTTCTATTTGAAATGGACACCACTTTACTATCAAATGCTACCTGAAACATCTGCTTATTGCCTCTTACGTGATACTTGTTATATAACAGGGTTGTAATTATAGATTTATATAGAATGAACAGCGATAACTAAATAAATGAAAAACAGTAAATGAATCTTGAAACACTTTAGACCAGCTAACAGACCGTATAAATAGGCCGCAATTCACCATGTAAAGAGAGTCAACATTACAGCCATGGAAAAAAAAACATCAAATATGACATAAACATTACTTTCGAATACCGCTTTCCACAGTTTGCATCCGAATCGCAGTATAACTGCTCGTTTCTAAATGAGTATCGCTTCCCTAACAAATTTTTACCGCATCCACTACAACAGAAACAACGCTCATCAGCATGCCAGTGCATATAATTCTGAAATTGTATCCTGATAAGTTTTTCAACCCTTCACGTATTTCGTAGTTTCGTATTTCGAGATTTCATTTATTTCGTAGCAGCTTTTATTATTCTAACCAACAATTACAATATATAAAATGGGAATGCAGTGCTTTGAAACATACATAACAACACAATAGTCATCGAACGGTTGATGATATTATTTGTGACGAAGAATGTAAAGTAATAGCAATATTTGTAATGGCAATTAAAAAAAATTAAAAAAAAAAGTTCAGTAAAAAGGTACCTGAATTATATGCGGCTTATCAAGGGCAATTTCTTTTCCACAGGTATTACAAACGACTGAGGATTTTTGATTGTAACAAGAAATGCATATTATTCTGTCATTTTTTCCGATATACCTGCAAATGACCAGGAAATCTGTGCAAGCTATAAAAATGGCATTATCTAATTTTATTGAGCAAAACTTTGAAATACCTTTGCCCCCCGAGCTGAATACCGCAGTCTGAGCATGAGAAATGTGCCATGTGCCATGTCCTTCCTTCCGCTTCCGTACACTCCTCACTGAATATTAGCTGAAATTTTGCGCAACCAAGTTTTAAACTCAAAACACGTTAAACTACGACTTTTGCAATCGAAAACTTCATTTTTATTGTCCACAAAGAGCGAGATACTAAATCCAAGAAAGAGAAAAAAATTTGTGTAAAATAAGAAAGATTTATTTTAGCTTCTATGACATTGAAATACGTATTCGTCAATAATTATCAAGCCATTTTTTTTTTTTTTTTTTTTTTTAACTCAGTCAAACTAGTTCTGATCAGTCAAATGCGGGCAATATTTCAGCTGCAGCAGTATATTAAATTCAGAATCGAAGAAGTGACATGAAATTTTATAGATATCATTAAAAACAATGCTCGTTTTGCATGCAAAGCTCAACAATCACAAGCAAATAATTAAATGAAATTCGTGGATTACCCGTCAATTTGGAGCACAGCACTGCGGTTCCCCTTTACTTCATCCCTACACTTAAAGTGATCAAGAAAAGAAAGGGCCATTATCTAGCATAAAAATTCATCTTTTAGCAAGACGAAATGGTAGACTGTTCTACTTGTGATACTTTGCTATACAGTTAATTACGACAAGCTTGCAGCTTAAGCAACTGCAGTAAGACCCAGACAAACGCAATTTTGTGTATCATAAATTACAGATACATACACAGGTGTGTTGCCATGAAAATCCACTGAACAGCAACCCTCCCCCTTCCCCTATTTACCCGAACCGAGGAAGCCACCATCAGCACCAATCAAGGAGTTGTTATTGTTTGTAAATTAACTGGTAAGTAATTCAGATTACATATTGCATCCTCGTACCTCAACGTTTCAATACTAGTAGAAGCAAAGGCCTTGAAAAAACCTACGCCTTATGAAGGTTCCGCTCGCGAACTAAGTCCTTAATTTCAATCTAATTCTACCAAACTGATATTCGTTTGTCGCAAATGACACCAGAAAGTCTTTTAAAAGTTATCAACTTTCTCTCAGCAATCCCGTAAGGAATAGTTTTAGCTGCTAAGATATCTTAGTCGAATGGAATAATAGTACCACAAAAATACTGCCTAAAACTTTGTCATTTTTTCTAGTTGTCACAATTGTTATTTGATACCATTTTCTCAAATGATGCCGACTGTTGTTTGATGATAAAGTAATACTTAGTTTAAAATGTTAGAACCCGCTCCATAATTCAAAACCTAGTTTTCGTCATCTGAATAAGTTTCTTTTATCTAAGTAGTTACTGAAAAACATAACGATAACGCTTTCATAAGCGACTACTGCCTAAGTTGCATGAGATTTTCCATGATATTTCTTTATTTCACCTTGAAAAAACGGTCGCCAAAGAGTTCTAAATTTCATATGATAAAAATTCATAATACGTGTTGAGGCAATAGTTTTTAAAATATGGAACAGATCAGAGAGCTAGAAATTAGAAGATCTAGAGAATCGATAAAATATTGCACATGTACAGAGCGGATGGGAATGTTTCAAAGCTAATATTGACCTCAAAACATCTGTCACAAAGTCAAAATGTTCTCACTTTGTAAGCAATAAACGACTGCCGCATGAATCTTCTTCCTAAGATTTTCAATTAAAATCTATAACAACACGAAGAAATGTTTTATAAAAAACAAGACAAAAACAGTATTGCATAATGCTAGTGTAGAACTAAACTTGCCTCATCACATTTAGCACACCTAGGCTTGATTTGTTCTGCGTGATGTCGGCCGCAATACACGTCATCTCCATGCTTGAAGTAAATCAAATCAACGAGGAGATTTGAGCATTCCGTACAAATAAAACACTGCGGATGCCAACGTACATCATACCCGAACCTTTCAGCATTGATCACCAAGGTCCCTTCACATAATAATCCTTTGCACTGCAATGTAATTAATTTCACAGTTTAAATTTAACAAGCTAAAGCAATTTAAAACACTTACTACAGGAAACTACCAAATTTTCTTGAAATTCGAAGTAACGGTGATATTAAAGTAAAATGAATCGATTCATTTTGAAGACATCACAGACACCAATTAGATATAGCTAAATCCAAAGTGTAAGTATAATATCAAAATTTAACTCAGTGTTTGCAATTAGAGGACAACTGCAAAAACCTGGTGGCAGTGCCGTTGTCTGTTGTCGTACGGCAGCTGTCCGATTACACCGCGTCCAAGGCACTCACGTTTCCGACCCATTTCAAATTGTACTAGTTCACGTACTTCTTTATTGCTTAACTTACCGCAGCACCCTACATCAGAATCTTGCGGTGGTAATTGATAATACAACTGGCGTATTCGCCATTTCTCACCAATCGAATTCACATAAGGTATTTTGTCTTCTGGTAGGCAAGCGAAATACATATGAACCTAAATATGTAATTTATTCCATCTATGAATACACATGGGATCCCTTAAGTTAACATTGCCATCTTCCGGAACAATAGAATCGGTAACTTGTCGTTTCTGCTTACAGAAACTCTGCGACATAAATAGCAGAAGTCAACTGCAGGCCAGCTATCACCATCACTCAATTTCTGAGGAAAAAAGACACCGAGAGGAGCAGAAACAAAGTTAAATGATCGCGGTATCATTAGCCGCGTAAGGAATTAATGATAATCGAATATTATTAGTTTTTTGATACTTCTAATTTTCAATATTAAACTATGAAACTAATCCACTAGAATATTTGAATCAGTGGAAGATGTGAATATGTTTCAAAGATGTGTTTCAAGAGATGTGTTTTTTCAAGAGATGAAAGATGTGTTTCAAGAAGTTTTCTGTTGTTAAAATAAATGGAAGAAAAAGCAGAAATAAAAGACCATATCAGGTTTGATGCCACTTGGTACCCAGGAGTATTCTTCCAATACGCATCCACTGTCATCATCACTAGTGCTGTGACGGTGTATATCTGCCTCGACGCATAATCTGGATGCCGGTATTAAACATCCGCCGCTCATTTCACACCTAGAATTCAACTCACTAAATGGTTTAATATCTCCTTTAGCAGTTGCTAAGCAGTGGATAAAACAGTAAGTCCGATAAAATAGCCAACTGTAATGATAATTTTCGCACAAACAACATAAGTGTGATAACTTATCCACTAAAGAATCAACTGTAATATAAGTTTGGATATCATTGAAAGAGAGACTTACTTTGCAAGAATTAATAATATTTATTCGGTGACGTTCTTTCACAGCGGTTCATAATGTACTGTGAAAATGTACATTGTACATTTAATCAATCACCGCAATTAAAAAAAAAATAGGAAGGAAAAAGGTGCAAATGCATTTTATCATAATATTTTCATTGCTGATGCGCTTAAATATAAATACGAAACGGGATTTGCTCGGCATTCCATATAACGGTATTTAAATTATTTCATATTTCATTAAAAAGTTTGGAATGGTGATTCATAAGACAGATGAATGAAATGATATCTCTCTTCAAGGCTAAAATTATTAAAATGAAGAAGTGCTAAAATTGTTTAACGTTCATTACTGATGAATGATAGTCAGAACATCTAATGAAAGATCACAGTTATACTACATTCGAAAAAATCGGCATATTCGTGTTAATATATTTTGAGGTGTTAAACATTTCTCAACAACGAATAAGCTTGGTTATAGATGTTCGGATTCTCACTGAGTTGCGCAAAAAGTTCAAGATGATGCTGAGCTGATTACAAGATACTATTATATATAATAATACTTTACGATGATGCAATGACTCAGCTTTGTGAAATACTTGGAGCCAAAAGGACAGAAGCAAAATCAGATGCTATAAGCTTGGCTTACATATCCGATACTTTTAGAGGGAGTCGATGAAGAAAAAAGAGAGGCGGAAAGGGAAGAGGAAAGAGAAGAGGAGAAGAATTAGCGAACCGTCTAAAGAAGGTCCCAATGACCAACTGCATTATTGCTGTTATTAAGTCGCCCTCCAACAAGCAAGCAGATACCATATTATTTGATGATAAATGGGAGGATATCTGACCGAACTAGCGGTCCTCATCATTGCATAGGCTACATCTGATACCCCTAATCCTGTTCAGCCAAATAATGCTAAACAACAACAAATTATACTTCCACTTTTGTCTTTTTTTTTTCTCTTTTACCTTATAAATAGCTCAGCTCAGCATGTTAAGCATGGATATAGTATAAGCATAGATATGATAAGTATACCTAATGCTTCAAAAAAATAAATACTAAATTTGTGTTTTATAAGTATTTTAATCTGTGAAAGACTCGAAAAGTACCAAAGATAAAAAGTTTCAGAAGCCACTCACCAAGAATTCATTCTAATCACGATATCCACTAAAAATTATTCTTATTGACAGTCTTCTATGAACAAAAAAGGATGCCATTCTGATCAAAGGATTGAGAGAAAATACAGTAAGCGTGTACAAGGGATATCTATTATAATTAGCATATCTACTGAAAACAATGAGATGATAAGTTATCAATAAATTTTTTGTCACATTTTGGAAAAGTTATGAAGTAACAAAAAGCAAAATCATCACTCTTTTACATGATTCCAAAGTAAAATTAAGTCAAATAAAGCTTATCCATTGTTACAAGGATGAAATAACTGGGCACATCGATGTGAAAGCAAAAAGGCTAAGTATGTATGATGACTGCTTAAATCATACCTTAAACTTGGAACTCTTCAAACGAATGCATGGAATAGAAAATGGTGGAAAAACCGGACAGGCCCATTATATCGGGTAAGTGTTAGAATACGGGATGAAAAGTCAACAGCACTGTCTCCCATTTGGATAGTGAATAAGCTAGTAGCAGATGAACCTGTACATATATGGAAAAAGCTGAAATCTTATCTTTCCTTTCTTATTTTCTCAGCACTAGTGATTAATTGCTATTCTGCGGGCAACACATCTCTACACAATGTGTGACAGTAAATGAATTTTCAGACTGCTCGTAGACTGGGATGAAAGAGTGTGACATGAAGGATGCAGTATAGCACATTGAGAATGCCGTCACTATGATTTATTAAACTATTTTCAGAGCAAGAATAATATTTATTCAGAATCGATATATCGCCAATTCTTAGACGATAACTTCACTTAAAAATGGGAGATAACTTTAAGCAAAAATCAGCAATGGATCAAAATGATTATACGGCGACTGAGAACTGAAAAAGTGAAATTAGAAAATAAACTGTGCTATAAAGTTTTCAATAAAAATTAGTGGTTCCGAAAATTTATCGTATTTGCTTCGCTCGATCTCGTCAACTGAGTTATTTTTGTCACAGTAATATCCAGAAATTCACATACTCATAGTTATTTTCTACTTTTACAAAGCATTTATGCAATTTGCACCTACCCATCGACGGTGATGTTTGAAATGATGAGAGCACCAGTGTACTATTGTAGAATAGTTTGCAGAACAACAGTTTCCGTTAAAGCTTATCACTTTTATAACACTTGAGAAATTTGTTTGACAAAATTGAAGGCAATTTTACACATCAATTTCGAAGTTTTCTTTGTTGAATTAACTTGAAAGTGAAAAAGTCCTCACTGCATTTTGTCAAAATAACGGTTTGTGTGAAGGTAGTATTTCGTTTCTTTGAACTGTCACATAACAAATAAATTGCTTTTGTCAAAAAACGTTTTATTCACTGGTATAAAAAGAGAAAGAAATTTTTTTTTTTCAATTGCTACACCCTCATCCTTCCCACAGGTACTTTATTTCAGACTGATGATAATATATTACATTTCACAATGAATCTAGCAAAGCAATCGCATTGCTCTACCAATGAAGATATAGGCCAGTCCTTTTGAATGGCTCTAAACGTCAGTCATCTGCACCGTTCATTTACCAACTGTCGGGTTATTGCTAAAGCAGCTAGTAAAAATAAAAATAAACTCCGCGAAACTAATTCTCAAAAAACCAATTCAAAAAACAGCAATCTAAATCAAATGAAGAAAATCGAAGGAGCAGAATTTTCTAAGGATAATCATTTGTTGTTGCCACATGCTAAGAAAAAAATGAAAAACAGATTAGTCTGGAACCACCAATGAATTGGCTTGCATTCAGTTAAGTTCAAGCTTACTTTTTCATGGAATCATGTGTTAATGAGAACTGTTTCTCAAAACGGCTAGGACAGTAGTCAATCAGAGCAATTGCAGAAATGATTAGGATGTTTCAACAATGACAATTTTGAATCTCGAATTTGAATCCTTCTGAAGCCCTACGAATAAGTTGAGAAGCAGAAAGGAGAACAAATAACGGCATTAAATCTTTCTCTCTTCTTGGCCAACTTATCAGTAGTATTTCGAGACTGATAAGTTAGCGAAGGAAATAAATCCCTTCGATGATTAAGTGTAGGATTCAAGCGCATAAAGTTAAACACTAGTTATCATGATCTGTTCATAAAGGTAAGGTCAAAATAAAATTATAGAAGAGAAATTTCGTGAAGATAACAAATCCCAGATCCATTTAAAGCAATAAATCCTTAGGGTGAAAAAATTAACAAATAAACGTACATATAGAATCGTTGTTAGAAAAGTGGCAATGCGAAAGTTTACAATGAAATTGTACGCAAACTTTGAATGTTCAAAAAAATGTAAAGTATATAAATGCATATGGGAACATGAACACGTGGGCACAAGGATTCATGATTAGGACCAAGCAAGCAAAAAGCATGACATTTTGTTGAAATGAAAAAAATGTGCTGCTAAAAAATGTTGTCGGAAGATTTATGAAGGTTTTTCTAAGGCAGATTTTAATCAAACAGACGACATACATATATAGAAGAATATATATCTGGTAAAACAAGTCTGGACTCTGCATACTTCAGTAGGTGAGAGTCACAAATAACAGCAACCAAGACAAGAAAGTGTTCAAGGTCAGCAACACTGTTCGCTTTTTAGAACTGGTTTAGAGATAGGAAGAGAACCAAAAAGGAGCCTTCCACCTGAGAGGTCGTCTGATTTATGAGATGAAGGGATAGATTTTCTTTTCATTTGTTGCTTTTTCCTCGTCTAGTTTATTGTGTTTTTATCCCGCTATCATTGATAACAGCGTATAGCTGCAAATTTTCAGTCTAAATATTTATCGCTACTATCTTACCTTAAAATCTTCGCCTGAAGGATAAAAGACCTTTCCCACGATTACGCTTCTCTTCGAAAATCTTTATTAGAAATTTGAGCAGCTTAGTGAACATTCAAACAGATCAATTGGATTAACCAAATACTTTCTTCATTTCTTTCCAAATGACAAGTGAAAAAACGATTTAAAAGCTAATGGATTCATACAGTATTATCAACATAGTCATTCCAGGACAGCGAGCTAAATGATGAGCTATTTAAAGACATAGTAGCAGAGTTAGACAATAGCAACAAAGAAAAATCATGTTTATTATGGGGGAATAGAAAAAAAGTTCTGGTAAATTCAACAGTACAGAGGCAACTGGTACATGTTTTCGAAAATGTCAAATCGGTCCTCTCCTTTCAGCCCCTTCTCACAAATTTCAAATTTGAAAAACCGTTTTCAGCTCTACTACATTACAGTTTTGCTACACGCACATTTTTTCATGGTCATATTGAAGAAAAAGTAGTGAATAGAAGACTTTACAGAAACACTTCCATCAACATTTAAACTCCTTTCCAGAAATCCAGATATGTAAGCATGCAATTGCAAGAATTTAAAACAATAACTTTAAAGATCGAATGTTGAAATTCATGATAGATACAGCATCCTTCTTCGGATAATTACATTTAGTTTCGCTGTATCAATTAACTGAATTGTTATAGTGTTGTTGCTGATAAACGCTAAAAGAAATGTGCAACAGGGGCAATACCTGCAGGATCATTTATGCAATGACCTTATTCAAATAACTTTTAGTATCATGAATTTGTTAATTTAGTCGCTAATCGAAAAATACTCCACCTTAAGAATGACCAATTTCTACCAGTGTTTCTTTGCAACAGTTATTCAGTAGGTAATATCTGGAATCACAAATAGTCCATCGCATGAAAAGCAGAGGGGGCACATTTCACTTCCTACTCCACCACTAAACAACATCGTTTTTGCAATTTTCGATCACGGAAAAATATTAAAAGATAATGCAACAAAAAAAAAAAGTTGAAATAACGATTTACTGGAGTAATAAACCTCACATAATTATCGCCCCCTAAGAATTAAATAGTTGAAACTGAATCCTCTTAAATAACACTCAAATCTTCACCATAAATTATCCTTGTATCTTCTTTTCGAAATTTCAAATTGATACATCATATTTTCCAAACTTGTATTCCAATGTCAGTGAAACTGATTTTACAAGAATTTCTCTCCTCTTTCGCTTAATAGTTAAATTTAAATCAACTTAAATCAATTTCAAATATAAATTCAGTGAATCTCATTCAGCTGAAACCTTAGTGTTATCCTTTCTTTCAATCAATTATAATCGCTAAGCTTCTTCTATTAAATGCGCAACCAATACCAATCGTTTATGAAAGATTTCAAAATTACTGATGCGCTTAATTTTAACATCAGATAAAAAACTTAATTAACGTCAGATAAAAACGATAAAATTGAAGGAATTTGTTCTTAACAATTTGATCTGAATGAAAAGTGAATGTGGCATCCACTCGCATCAGATGATTTGCTCTTCCCTGTTATATATTTTACAAAATGAATTAATCTGCTGACCAAATATGAATGAATTTGGACTGAGTCAGTGAATACATCGAAGGATCACCCGGGGTAAGTGACAATGGTCAAAATTACGTGATAAGCTGAATTAAATAAAATATTTTTGTCACTGATATAAATTGAATTATAAAGTATGGTGAGTATAAATGGCGGAAATAACTGATGCTTGGTAATTTGGCAGGCCAAATGCATTAGGCTTGTTGATTGGCCATCTGAATAGTTACGCAACGAAGATTTGTTGTCGTAGGAAGAAGGAAAAGTAGGATTACAAGGAAAGCTGGCTTGGACTGAAACGAGAAAGAACAGATTACATACACACACATGGATGCATGCATCATACATGCATACGAACACATACTTACATACATATGTATGCATACATGTACGTGTAGCACGTATTAACAGACGAATACTAACAGAAATTAATGAAACCATTACTGGAAAAATGATTTCCAAACTTTGAGTACCAATTCTGATTCATTCCAATATTCCATTATTAAGCTTTTGTTATTTCCGACATTTTACTTGTGGTCAATATGAACGAACGACTATGAATGGCAAGATATTCTACTTACAAATGCACTATCCCATGGGAATATAGCTTACTTGAAGCGGTCAATTTATGTTTTATTTTTAAAAATATATGAATGCATTAAGGAATGATGATAAGTTATGTTTATGATGCTGCAGTAGCTCAGTTCATATTTCAATATGTAGAACAATCAAGGACGGAATCTTCGTTATAATGTCA
Source organism: Mansonella perstans (assembly GCA_037074765.1). Taxonomy (NCBI): domain Eukaryota; kingdom Metazoa; phylum Nematoda; class Chromadorea; order Rhabditida; family Onchocercidae; genus Mansonella; species Mansonella perstans. The sequence goes on along the minus strand of JBAMDO010000271.1, from coordinate 26,568 downwards.
CATGTAGTGTATACAGATTTCATTTTTAGACAAAACGACTGCTGTTACCAACCAAATGAAATATTCAACGGACCGAACGAAAATTTGAAATTAGAGCTGACTTAGCATAAAGTGAAGGTCAACTCAATAAAACAATTGATTTTTCGAAATACTCTCTCGTTTCTATTTTTCTGACCAAATTTTTCGCTCACAGCAAGATTTCATTACAACAGTAGCAAGGTTTATAGAAGCTAATTATTAAAAAAAAAAAAACAATGAATAGTGCAATGCTGGCCAAAATATCTAAGTTCCAAGGTGTTAACTAATCTGTATTCAAAAAAAAATCGTAGATTAATGCATTTCTGACTGAATCTCAGTGACCGGCGATGATTTTACTACGGAAGATAAATGTACAATCTACTAGAATACTAAAAGAATCGTTTGGCAAATGATTCTACTTAAAATATTCCTCTCCACAATGAAAGATTTGTTTGTTAGAATGGTATGCTAAGGATTAAAACATTGCGGACAATGTCAGAATTTACTGGATATTAAATATGACAATATTCGATATTTCGATAATTCGATACGATCAGAAAAGTATTCGAATTGGGCTGAATTATAGTTATTAAATTTTAGGTCAAGTGAATCAGAACTTAGAATTACAGAGTGGTGCGATAATGAAGTATAGAAAGGCGTAACCAGTAGACTGGAATAAACTGTGTAATTTTCAATAAAATGGTACAGCTCACGTTTTTCCGAAGTAACAGCAATGCTGCAAGCATAATATAATGTTAACTATTGGAATGCGCATCATGCAAAAACGCGATTAATTTATCTAGGATTCTTAAAAAATAAAGGAATTAGGATTTCGACAGTAGAAAACAGAATTCGGGCGATTATGCTTTATTAAAAATCGACCTGAATACTTCATTTTTTCCATCAAGTAGCAAATCAAAACAAAACTTCACATTAATCTAATTAGCAATTTTAATCCCATAACAGATAATTACACTTCTGCTATCGCAATTATATTTCAGGTTTGTAAAATAAAAGTTTGAAAATAAATGTAATACTCTGAAAAAAAAAAATCGGAGAGTAAACACGATTGAGAAAGGCCAGTTTCATAAGAAATATGTCACTGTCAGGCCAGTATCAACAAAAGTGGAATTAGACATAGAAATAAGTAAACCTGAATACAATGCGCAGCTTCCTATACCTGATGTCTTTCAAGATTACTTCTATTCGGTTATGCATTATTCATCATTAAGAATTTTCAAATAATAAATAGCGTGTGTGGGCATGTTCAAGAGATCAACACCTGCCGTAAACGTTATTTAAATTCGCTCAAGTTCTTCAGTTATCTAATTTCAGAATGAATAACTTTACCTAAAGCTAAGAATCGAACAGCTTCAGAAGTCCGAAAAGACTTTCCTACTTTGAAAGAAAACCTTTGCGATATTTTGAAACTTGGGGGTTTCTTTACAATGAGATTTTTAAATCAAGAAAAACACTTGATTAAAAATATTTTCTTTTAATCAGGAAAAGCACTTGATTAAAAACAACTTTAAAACCGTTGCAAAAACAAGGTTCAAGGCTCATAAGTAGATAAGCCGCATGTTTAGACAGTAAATCATAATTTCTAGGATTGCAATCATGTTTGGGCCGAAACCTTGATTTTCTGAGGCTTGACTTTGCATTTCAATGATACTGAAATTCCAGTTTATCCATAAGCTTCACGTCAAGCTTGCATTCACTAATCTTATTCTTAAAGTCAGCTTAAATCAGTCATTGAACCTAAATTAATGCATAAATTTAAGTTCCGGACTTATCTATTTTACTGTCACTTTTGAGACAAATATATTCACACATATCATTTGAAAAACATAACATAGTTTACATGTAGTAAAAATGAAAAACCAGTTAAACCAAATGGACTGGAGTTTTTTACAAATTTTTGATGAAATTTCTTTTTAAAATCCTATTAGCGACATGATTAATAACGCCATTTTTAGGATTTCAGTACTTGTACCGTACGTCCTCGTGCAATGGAAATTTTTTTAATCATTTTGAAAGACAGAATGCTCAATCAGCACTAAAAAGTGAAATCTACATAACTGAATAAATCACTTTTTAAACCAATATGCAAAAACGAGGAAGGAATCAGAGAAACAGAAAAATGAAAACTATTCAATTTCTAGGCAACAGAGAGTTCTGTTGTACCATATGGTGACCACGTGTCACAAAACTACCTTTTTATGGCACTTAGTCGCGTTAAAAATAAATTTTGAAAATAAGATCAATCAGCCGATATCGACTAAAGATACGGCAATTAATGTATACATCAATCACTTCCAGATTTGACGAACTTGCCATTTCTCCCAGATTACTGTTTAAAAAATCACCTTTGGAAATGGTTGGTCTGAAGATCCTTGAACTGTTAAAAATTCAAGCGCTTCTCAAATACAAAAAGCAAAACTGAAATTGTAAAATATCCATATGAAGATTATGCATGTTCACATAATTTAGCAATTTCATTTACTAGGTTTTCTTGGACAACAAAATATTTGATTTGGAAACATTAACTGTTACTGGTAATTCTAGCGTTTCCGGATAATAAACCTAAAAATGATCTACGCAGATTTCTTACAGATCGAAATTTTGTAATGAATGTGAATTGTGAGCAGAAATGACCATTTGAGGAAGAAGCAATGGATATGATGCGATCATGAAGCTCAACTAGAAGATTACTGACGTTGTTGAGAGAGCACAGCACAGCGAATGTGGTAAACTGAATAGCCACCAATATAATCATCAATATCAGCCGCACAAAGGTCGAGCCACAGGATCGCAACACATCATTTAGTTATCTATCTAAAATGGCGCTTCCTTTGATGCCTTCTCTCCCTGATAGCAAACCATCTTTGGTGCCCTATCTTCTTCCGCAATCTCCTTCTCAACTTCAATATTTCGCTTACTGTCATCATTTAGCTATTTCCACATCGTTTTTATTCGCTATTGGAGGTCATGTGTGTGACCAATTCGGTCAACCGACTACAAATCTCTTTACAGATCATATTATACTTGAGCACATTTTTTCGTGAACTCTGTAGCTTTTAATTCCTGAAATAAACAATAACCATTTGATACTTGGATTTTGTACTTTTCGCGGCAAACCGATCAAGTTAACCAAAATTGAGAAGTATGAATGACACTAAAGTGAAGTACAATCGTAAATGAACATACTAACGGGAATGTTACATGATAAGAGGAAACCACATTTCTTTTAACTAAGTTTCTACTCCTTTTTTGACTTAACAAATTTGTAATTCTATTAACCAAAAAAACAATTCGATCTTCTGATGTTTCAATTTGGAGCACAAATGAATCTCAAATAGCTCATCGATACATGTGACAGTTTGCCTATTGTTGGATCAGGTTCAAGAATATCCAAATCACAAATAGTGTAGAAATCGTTGACAGATGGTAGTAGCTGATTATGTGCAAAAAGTGGTTTTTGATGTTAAATTATCATCTATTCAATCCTTCATTAGTTTACAACCATTTAAGCATTGTAATCATTGACGGTGCCACGTAATAAAATAAACCAATTTGAAAAAGTAGCAAAGTAATGACAAAATACCACTGCAAATTTAAATAAAAGCAAAATGCTTAATATACAATTCGATTTGAAATCCAAATCTGGGCATTATTTTATAAATTTCATGACGATTACATTTCTTGTATACAACTCGCTTCAAGAAGGCGCGACCAACAGACTCTCTACCGTTTATTTGTTCAATTTCGAACTATTTTGGGCCAGAAGTTTTTCTGAATTACAGATCAGCTATTAGATTAACATTGAGAACTTATTGCAGCAAACGACACAAGTCAATACTATCAAAAAAAACAAGACTTTACGAAGAATGATATATATATGTATATTAACACAACACTCATCATTTCGCAGAATGTATTTTTGTTATATTTCTGTCACAATTTACAAATATAAAAAAGAATCACCTGTTGATTGGAATCAAGTTTTGCCACCTCTGAGAGATGAAAGATATATTTACGGATTTGAAAAAGATGTTTCATTAAACCTATTAGAGATATTTTTTTTAAATGTGGAATCTTCGAATGAAGAATATGCTCCCACCTTCACGATCATATTCTAAGTAATAAAATCTAGGAAAGGTTTAACTTCTACAAAAGAGATGAGCTGATTTTTCTAACCAATCCCAACTGTTGAGTCACTCCGATATTCCGCCTGTGGCAAATGAAAAATAAGAGTAATGCAGATATACGAGCTATATTGCAAAAACGAGAAAAATCACATGTAATGACAAGTAGGCAAGCCATGTTGGCTCGACGTTTGAAGAATAAGAAAATTGCAGAATCGATCATTGCAAAAAAAGAATTAAACAAATACCAATCGGATGATTTTGTGAAGTAAACTTGAATTAACTCTATACTCCATAAGAAGTAACTCAGTGAGTACAAAAATAAACATCAACACTCGGACGAATTTGATGCACCACTTTCTGCTCTTGCATTACAGCAAAATTGAGTCTTTAAGTAGTACAGACTGGTGAGGCACTTAAAAAATTTATTGAACAGTTCCACAACGCTTAATATGCACCATTTTTAAAATGCGATAACTGAAAAGAAACAAGGATAACTTTAGTCTGATAACACTTTATTCCAGAAATGAAGATAAACTGAAGGTATTCAGAGAAATGAAATATTCTAGCACTCTAGTTTAAAAATAATCTTATATACAGTTAGTTCGTTGTAACCGTATTAGGGCTTATCCTCACTTTCAAGTTTTGCTTTCCATTTGTTACTTAAAAAGCAGTAGCGGAAATACGCTTAGTTGTTGCGGATACTCAAGTTTGGAATGAAACTAATTGGAAATAAAGATTATAAAAACGTGCTGAATTGTTAAACAGAACGATACTGAGAAATTATTCTAACCAAATATTTGCAAGAAAATTAAAGCAAATAAAAGTAAAAGAAAAATAAGAAAACAAAACATTTTCACGTAGTAACGAAAGAAGTTTTTGCAAACATCGCTAATAAAAAAAATGAAAAAAACTGAAGTTGAGTGTGACTAGAATACAGCGCTATTTATTGTTGTGCAAATGTTTCTGCTTAAAGTGCATGTAAAAAAATGATTGCAAAGACATCTTTTCAGGTCTTTCTTCCATGAAGAAACATGAAAACATACATCTCGTGAAAAATTGATAGCGTAAACTCAGCAACTGAGAATAGCTTGTGAAGTTACTCTCTGGAAAATCATTACGTGAAAATAATTTATTTTGAAAGTATCAGTTCTCAGTATTCAGCTATCAAAACAATGGCATTCATTTCGGTACGTTTATTAGTTCGATATCAGGTTTGTTGGGAAGAATTATTTTCTGCAAAGAGAATGCAATATGAAAAAAGCACAACGATATCTTCCTTTAACCACTATTACAATAGATTTTAGTTCGTTTAAAAATTTTTTTAGCTTTTCTGGAACAAAAAGACCTCGATGATTCGTATCAATAATTCAGCTGTTCAGCAATGTTTCTTCATTGTATTACAATTCACAAATAGCTCCAAAACATTTAAATCATCCAGCATCATATTAGTTACGACATCGCCACACTCGGCAATCGAAATAGTTACAAAAAAAAAATCACACTTCGCAACCGAAAAGTGAGTAGAATATGTGATTAATCTAAAATTTTGATAGAATATATACCAATACAGCTTAGTACGCCGATAATAAGATAAGTGCATTCCCAGTAAAAAATACAGCGGTACCGACCAAATAATTTTCTATGATGAAGCGAGAACAGTATTCAATAAAATAAGATTTGATTTTCTGCAGCAAAAATTTCAGAACACCTTCAATTACTAAAATCGTTTTTTTTTTTTTGTCAACTATTACAATATGTCCTAAATTAAAAAAGAAAAACATCAGAGCAGGGCAATTTATCCCAGCAATGTGGAGCTCAACCAGTCATTTATGGAATATAAAGAGATCGCCTTCCATATTATGGATAAGCTAAGTTTTGTTTCGCAAATTCTACGATGTTAATGAAGCTATTTATGCATCTTAAACACTAAACCAAATGTTTTTTTGACTCGATTCACATCGCTGTTTTTTGCAGTTTTGTAGAATAACTTAACCAAACACCTTCACAAATGATGGAACCGATTTCAATATTTTAAGATAGTCTATTTCTATGTTCTAAATCAAATGCAATCCTTCAGTTTGATCCAACAAGACACAATCGTAATCGAGATATCCATACTGTCAAAATCTTATTTGTATCATTCCTACTTTCATGCTTGAAACGCAGTATCTGTAAAGCGAGAACAAGTCTGAATCCAGTTCATCCTACGATAAACAGAAAAGAAAAAAAAAGTAGATGAAAATAATTGAAAACAAAAGTCAAGAAATAGAAGCTTCAAGTAAGCAAAACAGTTCTAAAAGGTCACATAGGAATGAATAGAATGCAAAGCAAATACTTCCGTCGAATAAATAGTAAAAGAAGGTTGCTGACAAACTGATCAGCCGCGTAACATAAATCCTTTTACAATCCACCGTCATGATTTATCAAATCTCTTAACTACCTCAATTTCCTCTTCGAAAAGCTCGTCAAAACACTCATCAGAACATTGCAGAAACTAGAATAATCAGTTTTGATATATCACATCTATTTTCTCCTTTTACAGAAGCTTCAAAGCAGAACTCACAAAAACTATCAAAAAACAAATATGTGGAAAGTTTGCGACTTCAGTGTTGTTTTGGACTCTAGAGACTAGCACAAAATACTTTCTGTTATGTTATAGGGCCCAGAAAAAATATACATGCAAAAATATACGTCACAATATATTTCACGAAATTCTAGTTACTAGGACAATTCAAAATAATGATGTAGATGTACCGAAATACTTTACAAATAGTTTATTATCATATTTTTAATAAATGGGAAAACAATAAGCTGCTACTGTTTTTGAGAATATAAATATTTAAATAACCCATTAGTTATTAAAAAAATAAAGGGACAATGTAATCCAAAAAACAAGTTACACTAACATCAATTTCTATGCTTTAATTTCCCACTTTATTTCTGTTTGTATTTCTATGGTCCACATGACGATTTGATAATAAGAGTCGGTATAAAAATCATTTTACCAAACTAAATAAAGAAATTCCGGAAATTTCCTCCTTTTCACATGCCAATCTAAAAGTACAAGCCAGATGGCTGAAAGTTTTTTGCACCCCGTCGCCAATATGTTAATAACAGTTACTGCCACATTGATAATCAACATAACAATATGATGAATGACCATCTTATTTTCCAAAATAAATAATAATATTTCAGTGAAAAAGTGATGCCGCCAAATATTCTTTAATATGACTCATGAAACATTATATAATCTACCAATCAAAACAATTTCCAATTATTGAAAGCAATGTTACTAGTTACTTTCCATTTGCTTCGTTGCCAACTCCTGATAATAAGATGACAAAATCTGAAATAACCTAAAAATAGTGATGCGCAACAATTAAACAGAATCTCTATGAATCCAAAGACGTAGCAATATGAAAGATAAAAAAATACTTAAAAATTACCTTCCAAGCTTTGGGAGCCATAAAACCCTCCGGTGGTTCAATACCATTACGAGCGTATGATCGCATTTTCGTTCCACTTATAAACTCGAAATCATCACTTCGTGAAGAATCAAAAAATGACATTTTGCCTTTTGTTTTATCATACGCAGCTACGCGAAATGGTACTATTTCCAAATTCGGCAAACCAGGAGCCATGGATAATACCTTGAAAACTTATTAGTGTTTGATGACCAGATATTCACTTCTCAAATATTATTGCCCTAAAAGATATCAGTAATGAGTGAACTATCAATAACTGGTCGTAATAATAAAAGCTAACTTTTGAGCCATGAGTCGGATCATATAAATAATCGCCAGTTTCAGGATGTTGTATGCCTGCAGGATCTCGTCCTACTATATAAGTTGAAACACCCGCTGCTAATCGAGCCCTAGCGTGCCACTGCACCTGAAAGTAATTAATCTGTAAAAACAAATACATTATAATCAAAAAAAAAAAGCAGAGTAAATACCTCTCTACCTCAGTCGGTCCAGCATACAACATTGGAGAAGGGAAAATAGCAAGGACAGTCCATTCTGGATCTAAAACACCTTCCGCTAAAACTGCATCATACTGCTTCATGCGCACGTCCAGAGGTACATCGTCTTCCTGAAAACTACAAATCACGTGAAAGTTCGCGTAACGGATCCTTTTTTCTATTTTATGATAAAAGTGTGAAAGCTTAGCATAGATCAAAATCCCAAAGAAATCTGCATATTTTTCAAAAAGATCAAAACTCTCAATCATAATAATTACTAAAAAACATGAAAAACAAACTTTTGTCCAACCACCCAATGGATGAAGCAACAACATGGGATTTTTGTACTTTGTTAACAGCTGTTCTCTTGTATTTTGCATAAGAAGCGCATGACCATTATGAATAGGATTTCGCAACTGAAAAGCAAAAACTGCATCGCAATTGGCTCTCGCAAAAACATTTCGAAGCTCTAACGGCGTCATCCTGTAGCAATCCAAACCATCATTATATTGAATTCGTTTCAGCACCTAAATTAACTGGACGGAGGTATATCGAGATTAAACTTCCGTTTCGAAAATGATTTATAGGAAGAAGACATTATTTCAAAATTTCAATACCAGTGAAGTGAAACAAAAAATTATTGCAATATTAAAAATACATGATACAAACGGATGGAATCAAACAGTGTATCATAAAAAGCTACCTGTACATCGCCACCAAGTAACCAGTTCCCACTTTCCAAAATTTGTTTTATTGTAGGATGCCGAGGATCGATAATCCCAAATTGACGCGCAATTCGTTCCTCTTTTCTATGTTCAAATATTTCGCCATCCCTCACAACAGCAACCACGTCATTGTTATACACAAGAGCAATTTCGGGGTTGACGGAATGTCCTCGAAAAGTTTCACATATCGTGAAGAAATTTTAATATGACATTTGTTTTCGATAAGTAGCAAATTTGAAAAAAATACCAACCATCCATGAGCTTGTTTTTGGTATCATCGTCGATCGATAATACAATTGGTATCGATTGATTCAGTGGTTCATTAAGTGACCACACTGAATTTTCTTCAGTGTCTTCTGGCAGTGATACATCTGGGATAAAACACTTCTTTTTTAAGTCCAGAAGCAGACCATGGTGCAAACATTGCAAGTACTGGCGTTCACGCATGAATCCAGATAGAGGAGATGCCCAGCCTTCAGCCAATACCTAAAAATACGAAACATAGCACAGAGCACAACAATATGTACAGACCAAAACTGTTAACGACTGAAATTATTTCACACACAGTATAGAAACAACTATAGATAAATCTCCATTACTAGAAAAAGAACAGAACCTGTAACCACTCCAGATCAATTCTGGTCAACTGCACCTTTGGAAGAGAGTTTACGCGTTTTAGTAATTTGTCTTTCGATTCCTGATCAACATATAATTCACGTATGGGTGGTCCAGAAATTTGATGGTAAGCTTCCGCGGGCAAAATATTCTGCAAATATTATGGTCCTTTTCCATAAAAATATGGGAGATTTTTGGCACACCTATAAGAAGCAAATTCGTTTTATATTGGTAGCAAAATGACATACCCAAAACATTCATTTTACTTGAAACGAAAACATATAATTACCTTCTGGAATAAAAAATCCAGTACTTTCCTAACAGACTCTCTTTCAGTTTCAGTGCCTGACTCAAGTATAAGATCTGGAGTTTTTGGTGCTTCATAAACATCGTCGATCCCTGTGAATCCTTTCAGCTCTCCGGAACGAGCCTTCTTGTACAAATCTACAATATCATAAACTGCACATACATATTTATTTCTATGTAGATTAACTCTCAGAAATTTTGACAAGAATCAAAGGTTATATAAAATTTTAGTCCTTGAGAACTGATTCGAGGCACTTACTTTTGGGATCACGACGTTCACAAATTCTCAGTGGTGTATTCACATACACTTCAAAGAAGGCGAGATTATCCTGGAAATGAAAACCCCTGTCAAAACTACAAGCCATGTCTATCATTCAAAATAATACAGTACCAATAATAGTTGTTTACCTGATTATGAATAGATCTTGCATTGTCTCGATCACACTGATATGGACTGATGAATGATGCCAGAGTTACAATGCCCATATCAGCGAATAATTTGGCTACTTCAGCAATACGACGGATATTTTCCCGTCTTTCTTCTTTGGAAAATCCAAGATTTTTACAAAGGCCATGGCGAACATTGTCACCATCTAAAGCGTAAGCAGGAATGCCAAGCTGCAATACAACAAGTTGATAGAGCAGTCAAACAATGAAAGATACTCCATTTGAAAAAAGAGATAAAATTAAAGGACATCAGCAAACCTGCGTCAGAATTTTCTCCACTGCAAAAGCAACTGTTGTTTTGCCAGCACCAGATAATCCAGTGAACCAAATTGTAGAACCTCGAAAACCGCTATGACGTCCAAGAACTAGAGCACGTTCGTCACGTCCTACTTTATGCTGTTGAAACGTTATGTTTGTAGCACCAATCCCATAATCCTTGAATAATTTTGATAAAATTTGAAACAGTACAAGCCACAGTCAAGATCACCAGTAATTCGAAATAATTTCTATAAAAAGATTTTTATTACTGAAACATTTCATTGTCAATAGAAAGAAGACGATTTTCTGTTGGAGCATCATATTTATATGGATATGAGTGAATAAACTGTCAGTTATGTTTGCATTTTTCCAGTTATTTTTTTTAAGTGTAATATCAAGGTCAAGCATTGCAATCATGAATAGTGAGTTACGTAAAATCTGGCAGAACCTATTATTGCAAATATTCTAAGCTTCAATCAAATTATTATACTTTACATGTAAGAACAAAATTTGTGAATTAGATACAGAAACATATCAGAAAAGGAGTGATAAAAATCAGAAGAATCTGTAATGCATCAAGAAGTCATCATTTTTTTAACCGAAAATGATATGAGCAACTGGAAGATGTTGTATTAACATACTGTATGTACAAAGAACTCTTAATTTTAATTGCACTATTCAAAAGTACTGAGAAATATAAATCATTCAAAACGATTCCTTTTATAATAAATAAAGAAAACAAGAGAAAACTGAAGGAGATTGCCTCAAAACAAATAAGTTAACATTTCAATAATAGATGAGCAACAAGTTGAAACTTAATGAGTAACGAATGATATGTAACAAAATCAAACCTGTTGATCGAGAAATGGTCCAATTCGCATTTTGGTGCTATGATCGTAGCTAAGAACACTGTTGGTTCTAAAAATGCAAAAAGCGATAGATGCCGTAAATAAGCAGCAACAAACCTATAAATATTCATTGCTTATATTTGAAGAAACATGAAATAGGCGGAGCGAAATGTCGCCTATTATTTACCTCTAATTATCAGACCTGTTGTCAAATAATATGATATTTACCGCAATTGCAGCCAACAACCCTCTATATAAACATTCTTCTATTTCTGTCAACCTGCAAAACATGCTACTTAAGCATGAGAATATACAAATCTTTTTAAAAAAAAAAAAAAAAAACAGTCAAAATCATTTCCTTATTCTATAATATCATTTATCTTTTGTATGATTTGCAATTGATGCATAAAGGGCATTGATGATAAGGGAATTACATCAATAATAAGTTTTGTTAATACTATATTTCACAAACTTTCTCATTGTTCCTTCTACCATCGAATAATACTTAACATAAAATTGAGAATTAAGTCACAGGATTAAATGTGCTGCTTATTGATAATATTCAAATAATTAGATAAAATTTTATCAAATCATAAAAACAATGTAAAAATTAACATTAACAACTTCACAAATAAACTTGTACGAACGAAATAAATTCTGCATGCTTGTAAATTGCCGGATTTAACGACAGCAATTTCTCACAGCCTGCTAAAATCTCGATTCAATTAATTTCCATTAAATGAAATTTCACAGATATGATTCATTTATACGATTAAATTTTTTTTGCTACATCATAGTTCTCCTTCTCATTAATATAATCCATTTATTCATTTTTTTTTTGTTTTTTTTTTTTTTTTTTTTTGTAAAAGTATTAGAAATACAAACTACATTCAATCAAAAATATTTAAAGAATTAGGATGAAGGAAATTTGCAATAAAAAAAAATGTAAAAATACTTACTGAATAGAGTTTGTAGTTTGTAGTTTATAGTTGATTAATTTCATTTGCAAGAAAAAATTATCTATTATGTAGTATCATTGATTAATTTGTTTACAAATATATATATGCAAGTAATACAAAATTAATCAATTCATCATAGCTTATTTCATCGTTCAACAGAACTTTTACTCACTGTTTCACTATCCTGTTTCAACAGTTAATGTGAAAGAGGTGCAATTTTGTATGCTTTTTTAAGTTTTAAAATGAAACTTCGAACTATATGAAACTTCAGTAATGGTATATGAGATAGAAATAAAAACTTGGAATAAGGATCACTCAAATTAGATTGATGATAGCAAAATTTTTCAAAAATTAAAAAATGAGATTAATTTTTTAATGCTGTTCAACACACATAACTGTGTTTCAATGCAGATAAATTCTTAGTTCATCCAACGTACAATGGAACAAATCCGTAGTTTCTAAGAAAAACGACTGATGTTACGATAGCAAAAGTTGAAAATCCATGGAACTACCAGAAAACACTCAATGAACGAACAAGAATAATCCACATCTCGTCTCAGGTTCATATTGATCCAGTAAGAACCTTGTCGTAATAAATATATCCACTAAACATCATAACTTCATACTTTTATTTAGATGATTCATATTTAATAAAACTATAAAGATTGCCCATTCTATTATGCAATATGTCGTTGAATAATTTATAGAAGTGATAAAGCGGAAAAACAATATAACTCTATTATGATTGGTGACTAAAGATGATTATGCAAAGATTTACAAGCAATACACAATATAGTATCAGCGGAAAATAAGAACAGAATACTGGTAGGTACAAAGATGATCACAGTATGAAATACAGCATGACAAAAGTATTTCTATTATTTAATCTCTATTTGTCATTACACAACTTAGCTTGAGAGGTTACTTTGACAACGGGAGAAGTTACATTGTACGTTTGCTGTGTCCTATTTACAGATTTCGAGTGAACCATACAGCCATTACTATTAAAGTTTACAGAATTATTGTTAGAACGAAACTGAAGTCTATTTCTTACAGCTGTTTCATTTGATTCTCACGGATGTGAATCATTTATTTATCAAAAGAGAGTAACAGAAAAGATAATAAAGCGAAATGACAATTTTATTATTTGAACCTACAATAAAAACTGCTAACTAAAATACTAGCTGCAGTTTTACAGATAAATAATAGTGGAAAAGTGACGGGTATGAAGAAATGTCAATCTAAAAAAAAAAAAAGAAAAAAGCAAAGTGAATGAATGAAAAAAAAAAAAAAAAAAAATGTAAAGTGTAACGGTAAGAAACGATTTCGAGAAATCTATTAATCCAATATGATAGTGTAAGTCCAGAATACGTACCATCAGTCTTTCATTTTAAAAGGGTATTAAACAAATGGATGAAATGTATGTATTATTTACATTGACTGTTAAATCTGAAAGTGATCATTTTCTAAGCACAGAAAACTTCATAAATGTCATACATAAACTTCGAGAGTTAATCCATCAACTCAGTATTATTTTTTATTGGTGGATCGAGATTAATTATACCAGCTTCATATGTCTTTGGCACAAAAGTTTTGAACGGTGGGAACCTTACAATTTCACCTCCCTCGTTATTACAATAATGCAGTATTTGCAAATACGGTTCCGGATTATTCGGAATACCAGGAATCCAATCAATGTCTTCACCACATCCATCCAACTGGAACGCACCGTCTTCGTTTGTGAACGTCACTCTAAAAAATGAAATTTAACTTGCTAAGAAACAAAATACAAAGAAGAATTCCCATATTCTAAACTCCAATTGTTGTGTTACTATGAATTCATAGCGAACAAACTTCATTTAAAAGTATACAGGTCAGCTAAAAAAAATTGCAAATCAAGCGAGCAAAGCACTGGAGCGTTTTCAAGGATCAGAAGGCGCCTTTTTTTCACTATACTAAAACTATTTAGCTTGACAATTAGCAACCAAAAATTTTAAAAAAAGTGAAGTAATTTTTCGCCGTTAGATGTTTCTGACACTAGCACAAAAACTTATGCCATCAGCAATATCCTTTCATCTAATCCCAATTACTGTCAGCAACATCGTTTCATCTGATCTCAATACATGATAAGTTTTCTTTTCAGTTAATCAAAAAAGTCCTATGCGGACTTATCTCTTTCATGGTCTTTCTCTGGCATAATTTTATCTCTTTTCTTCTTCCATAAAGATGAGAGGAGCACTTTAGAACTGATTGATAATTTCAGTATTCGTTTGCCAAAAATGATTTACAGTGTAACATAAACAAGCCTAAGTTTAGCGCAGAAGAGTTACTTACAGAACAGGATAACACGAACAGACATGAATTTCAGTTTTAAAAACGAATTGTAAGAATTAACAAAAATAATCATTAAACATTTGCAAAGCAGAAGCATGCGGTTAGATGACACAGTGAATGAAAACAATCCAAAGAGAAACGAGATTATTTTTGTATTACATTCGCAATATATTAATCCAATCATAGTAACAAAAATTTTGGCATTGAAATACTATACCTGTTTTTGGAAGGTAGAACTTTTTATAAGGAAATAGAACATGTAAACCCCGTGTACAAATATTCTGATAACTGAAACTTCTGGAGTTGAGAGAGAAAGACATACTCAAGATACTGATTTTCTTATGTGACTATAAAATGAAATTTGCAGAACAAAGCGATTTTCATTCACCATACCAAAAAAAAATTGGCTTCGTGAATCTATTTAAGAACAACAGGTGTTATTCAGATAAATGAAAGGAGACCTCAATGAAAGCTCGACATGCCAACCACCACCAGTTCAATCCCCATGTAATTTGCGTATCGATGATGAATAGCATCCTTCCTAGTGAAACGCGCAGACTGCTTTACTTCATCTGATTTGCACTAACCAAAACTGCAAACAAGCCGACGAAGCTCTGTGAAACCTTGCTTACATGTTCTATTGCATAAACGTGCTCATCTCTATTGCAAAATTCTCACAAATTTACTTATTCTCAACATGATTTAACCAAGTCATCTCACTTTTCAGTTCCATCCCTCAACTGTTACGAAACGAAGTTCAAGTTTGGAAATGGTTTAAAGTGCTAACGATCGCAAAAAAGCACACCAGTAACTTCAAAGTTGTAGTGAAGACATAACAAGACCAATCGACTAAGCGAATAAGCCAAGAAAAAAAAATTTAAGAATAAAAATGATATGCTACTGACTAAGACATGCTTTTCTAATTCTTGCCAATCATCCGTATCGATGTTGTTTTGAACGGGTATATTAGAATCTCCAGCTTCAAAGCAAGGTGACAAGAATCTACTGACTAACCCCATTAAATCATCAGGATCAATAATCTTGGCAATTGATAGCCCATCTCGATCATAAACTCGTATTTCAACATTCAGGTTTCGTGAAGGATCCTTATGGCAACGTACAGCGCCATGTATCCAAACACATTTATGTTCTGCATAAGCAAATCGCATCAATAGCAGCACAACCCAAGCATTTAAAGATATCAAATGTCTGAAATTCACGAACTGCAGAGGTAACGCACTATAAACTGCTTTCAAGCATTCTTTCTTGTCGAAAAGGATAAACACAACCGCAACATAGAATCAGTTTCTGCTGAAGCAAGCTGTCTGATTACAGGATCTAGAAAATCAATGAGATACCATCAAACTGATGAGCAGCGCTATTATATTCAGATTCATCTAATGACAGCATATTTTACAAATGGAAATATTAGCGGCTCTATAAATTCTGAGCTTAAGAAAGCAATGCATTCAAACAAATCATATCTTACTACTCATGATAGGTTGACGATGCAACTCATTAAAACTTCCTGATATGATAAAATAAAACAGTAAATAAAAAGAATAACCTTTGCATTGCACAAGCCTTTCTAACTGCAGTGATGAAAGAAACCGACGGTACTGTAACTGCAAAAAAAAAGAAACATCTTTATTTGCAGCAGAATCAAAAAGCACCACTTAATCTCATACTGTACTATCTCATGAATGAAAACACCAACTGAAAAGTTATTTTTATCTTTTCATGATGTAGTACTTCTCAGCATGTCCGAAGCTCTGTTTTCGTACCCAGATTTGGGAGAAAACGTTTAATATGCAATTAACCATTGTACAAAACTCAAAACTTCAATATCGTGACTCAGATATGGCAGTGAACGAAAGCTCTGTCAAATCGTTCTTCAAAATTTTCTCCAAATAGATGAGTTTTCAAAAAGTTAACTGAAAACAAAGTTGATTTTCAAAATTCACGCAAACACTGAAAAAGTATCAGTATTGTCAAATTACAGCTAATAAGCAAGAATTCATAAGAAACGAGGAATCCTGGCCACTAAACATTGGCGTCATAGAATTGAACAAATCCAAGAAACTATTTACTGCAACACAAGAAGAAACAAATTTTAAAACAGTACAGGAACGCAAATTGAGATACTTATTTACACATAAGTCGTGTGAATTAGTCGAATGACTGGAGACAAGGAAAAGAAACAGGTGCACTTCTTAGTGAAGGAATTAAGGTAATTAGAATAAGATCACCTGTCGGTAACACGGGATTTAGTCGTAACTGTTCAAAACAATGAAAAATAATCACTTGGATAAAACAATGAAAAAAAACCACTTGGAAGAAAGTTTTTTTTGCTTCATAAACACTATGGGTCTAGTCAATTTAAATTAGCATGTAAAATATTAAGAATACTTTGAAAATTCAGTAATTTGCTAACAAAATATGCTGAAATGAGTAAGCAGCTACAGTTAAAAACGGTTTTTCTAGTTTTACAGAAGAAGATATTTTGCCTATATTTTCTAAACAAAACCAGTTTGTATTACATTTGTTGCTTAGCACGATAATTAATCACATCAGGAGAGATTCCCAATTTTCCTGAAAGTAGCAAAGAACAAATAAATTCAGCAGAAAACCAAAGAGAAAAGTTTTTAGCAACTCTTTCCTTGACTGAATGAAATGGGATACTGACACATCCTCACAAATTTAAATTGCAATAAATAAATCCCCAGTACGGAAAAAAAAAAAAAAAAAAAATTGTTATCACGCAATGGTCTTTTGAACCGACCGCACATTTGCAACAAGCATGGATAAAGCCCTTCTCAAATTTTAGCTCGCAAAGGCAGCCATGGTGATGAAAAAAGGAATCTGCAAGGTAAACATTACTTATATCAAAAACATCTGCAAGAAACCAAATTAAAACCACTCCAAAAATTCAACCCAACTAATCTGGAAATGGCAGAGCAGTGACACAAACACGTAGGCTGTTTAGCCTAACATAGGCTAAACAATTAATAGTACAGCAAACACTTACTGGAGAAGATTATACAGCAAAAATCGTCAAAAATCGTCTCAGGATGAAATTGTACTGGAGGATGAATTTCGATACCAGAAGATGCAATAACTAACAAATCCTAACAGAACAAAAATATCGAACGAAATACAACGGAAGCATTACTTCTGATTGGTTCTTGATTATTGGGATTCAGTTATGATCATTCGCGCAACCTTCTATATAGAAAATACCCGTCGTTGTTATCAGCAATTGTAAAACCCATCTTCTAGCAGCACGCTCTCTGTGTACAGGAATGAACCGTTTGCATCATAAAATCATTCTCCATGTTGTTGCGATATTTGTTAGCTTTTATCTCGCTAAAACAATTGTAAGAATTCTTTAAGGTATAAAAATTATACTGAAGAACTATAAAAAAAAAAAAAAAAAAAAAGAGAAAAAAAAAACTTATAAAATGGATGCGTAATTATACTTTTCGCAAATAAATATAGTTTGGAGTAGCAGAAGCGACGTATGATAACATAATGTAATTAAATTAATAAATTTAATGAATATATTCCGGACACGTGTCTAGCTCTCTCTGATAACATACCAACCTACCAGTTGCTTAAATGCATTAAGAATAAGAAAGAAAAAAGAGAGCAACAAACTTTGATCTGAAAATCAACAAATCATAAATGCGAGACAAAGCAAGCAGCATTCAAGACTTCGATCTGCTGAAAAATTATTTCACTGGTCAATAGTACAATGAAATGGCTTAGAATAAAAGATTATGTACCTGTGGTTTGGATAAAATTGATGTTGCAAATAGTTTTTCAGAAAGAAAGAAGACCAACTTCTTTCATGATATCTTTTCCAAGGTAACCATAGCCACAATAGTTATAAATATTTCACTTTGCCATTTGAAATTTCTTTTTTCTACAATTCTCGTCACATTGCACGAAATGAGAAGTAGAAGTTCTGAATTGTAACCAAGAAACTTCAATTATTTCCATCCCGATGTAACTTTATTCTCTAGACGAATCAACAATCATTTTGTACAACAGCAATGTCGGAAATCGAGTGCACCAAATTTAAGTGTCATTTTTTTAAGGTGCAATTTGTTGGAATGTGGAAAGGTATCTTGAAACGTGCAAAATTTATAAGATTTTAGGTAGGAAGTGCTAAGAAAAGACTTTGAACACCAGGCATTGCTTGGTTTTCCTCGCTGATTAGAAACGAAATTTCCACGTAGGAGGATATCTTTTGCGTTTTTTTTATTCCTGTTGAAAAATTTATTGCGGGCAATTTCATTGAGATGACATCTTAATGAAGATTGTAACTTTTGGTGGTACGATTCTTGGAACAACAAAAAGGTACATGGAAAAAGTTAAGAAAACAATTGTCTCATTGCAAAAGCACAACAATTTGCATGAAAATTATTTCAGCGACACAGTGTCATAATTTCACATCAATTAACTTCATCAACCATACAGCTAATCATTTTAATTTCTTATCAATTTTTGAATATATATAAAATAGCTATTAAGTAAAACGTATCCAAGCTTAATAGTGTTGTCAGTTATGACTTAGCATTTTCCTATCATGCTTTCCTCACAAACAAAATAAAGTGCAGTGAAGTATTCGGTACAACACCCTAGAAAGTAAAGGATAAAAAATCATTTATTCAAATATTTTCCAATTTCTTCAATTTTTATATCAAATTTGAGCTAGGAAAGCTTGAAAACTGAAGAATGCATAACAATCACAATCATGGCATATAACATCGTATCGATTGCATCTTTTTTCTGCAAATTGTACTAACGATTTGTGCTAGCTAATCATTCTCTCTTAAAATTTAATCCAAAGGTTAATCTATTCAAATTCAGTATTTGTCATCTAACAGGTCGAAATATAAAAAAGTACGAATGGAGGAAATAAAGAGCCAAACTAAAAGAAACACTTGTATGAAAGAAACTCTACATCTGTCACTTTATTAAATAGTTGAAAATTTCTGGTTTTTTCTAAAAAAAATATTGTTGAATAGCGATAAGCGAGTAATATTTGTAAATCAACTGCAATATAGTATCATATAATTTCATTTGTATAATCTCTTTGCTGGAAGGAGAGGATTAATCTAATTTGCAGTATTCGTTTGAAGAAAAATCCATTACAATTTAATAGTCAGATATTAGCCTTTTTTTAAAGGATTTTTTTCTACCATAAACTATGTGTTTTTTCTTTAAGAAGAAATTATATTTATGATAAAATCAAATAATTAATTTGGTAGTCATTTTAGTAGAGCTAGTATCTTTGCAAATTTTGAAATATGCTTTTCTAATATCTTGAAATATTTGGTAATTGCATCTAATTTCAATCAATAAAAGAGCAACTAATTCATTGATTAGTATCGAAGATTTGTTAACAGTGAAAAATATATGTTTTTTTCTGGTCGCAAATGATCTATCACTCTTAGATTCGGCAATGAAATATGATTATGGTATGGATAAAGGTAGAAAATGATGTACCATCTTTGTAAGAAATTGGGTCCCAGGAATTCGGATTTTAAACTAGTGAGATAACGAACAAATAAATGGATAGAAGTAATTCATGAAATACCTATGTTGAGCTTAAAAGAGCACGAATTATCTAACTTTGCAAAAGCGAAAATAAAATTGTATTGTAGAGCAGAATTGAAGGAAGAAGCTATGCTTACTTTTATGCATGGCTCATGAAGGAGGAAATAATGTTGTCGAAATGCACTCTGACGTCTAAGCTCTATCAAGAAGCCAAGTAAGAAATATTGTTAGGCTATTTTGATATTGCTGGGCTATTATATGTGATGCTAATGAAGCAGCATTATTTTTAAGCTCGAATAATGTATCTTCTGATAATGTATACAATAGATGGAATAGATCACTTACGAGATAACCTCCTTATCATTATGTTAGACTATGATGCACATATATTTAATTTAAGTCATATATCGATTTTAAATGTTGAAAAAGTTGAAAAATATGTTATAAATTCACACAGGGCATCTTGTGCTACGATTTGATATTTTCAACTTTCATCTTCATCAAACGAATCGATCTTAAACGTGTTGGAATTAACAGATCTTGCATTTTAAATAGCTTGTACAGTATTTATAAGCAAAAAAAAAATGAAGCGTCACTTTGTTCAGTAATCTCTCTTCCATGTTATTTCTTACTTATTATATAGAGATCAACTTTTTAGCAATATTTTGAAGCATCAGACTGAAAATATTTTTTCAGTGCAAAAATATGAATCAGTATATGCTGGTAAACAAAGCTCATCACAAATAATACTATTCGAGCCGAAACATTACCGCAATACCAATTTTCTGCTAGTCTGCAAGATTTCTTCTTTCGCTTAACTCAATGGATGATAATTTTGATATTTCCAACATGTCTTTGGTTATATCATTTTTTTAAAGTCTTGATGATATATTACTTGCTAAATAATTTCTACCTTTTATTCAATACCCACTAAACTTTCTCTTTTTTTTTTCGAAATTTTGCATTTGAATAGAACGACATGTTTCCAATTATCGCTGAAGTCCAGAAATTCTCATTGCGAAACCGTTTAAAGCTCAAGTTCGTACAATCAAATGTAATTAGTCGGAAAGATTGCCAGGTCACGAACAATGTACGTGATAATAAAATGAAACGAGTGAAAAAAATATAGTAGATATTCAATCGGTTTTTCAAAGGTTTTTCCGCATTTGTTCACCACAACAGCAAAGCAGTGATTGCGTTGATATCAAATATAGTGAAAGATCGAAAACTGTTTCATTTCCTATCACTCTTCTGGAATTGGGGCTTGATTACTGACAGTGGAAAGGTTTGATTACTGACACTGGCATACTTGAAGCGTTATGGCTAAACAGAAATTTAAAAAAGTGTTAATTGTTAATTAACTATGGTCCACGCTTTAATAAAGAAAATTGCATGCTTATTTATACACAAAGATGTGATCTTATCGTCAAACACACAAATGGTTTGTAAAATCAGTGCAAGAGCATAGCTATATAATGTGATATAATATACTGAAGAAATAATTTTCGATGAGCCATCATCCGATCACGGCATAATTTCGTTCTAAATCCTCCTAGCAATACTTCACAATAACGCTATTACATTTCTCGTGAAAAAACGAAATTTGAAGTGGCCAAACAGTGCTTCAGTGTTTTTCGTGAAATGATGACAGCAAGACTTGACGATAACATAGAACTATCAACACGAGCCTCGTTATCTCTATTCCTGTTTTTCAATCTATACACTCCGCAGTCGGAGAAAGTTTAACACAGGAAAACTTTTTTCTGAACAAAATATAATACATAGAAAGCCTAACTTTTACAGCGATCGTAGATTAATTACTACGGTTGTTTGAATTGGCTTACTTGACCAGTTCATTGCTTCTTGAGATGTAAAACGAAATGAAATACCGAATAGCGATTAAGAAAAAATGCACTATTTGAAATATTTTGAAAATCCTTCTAACATAACAACTTATATCATCTTTATTATAAACTTCAACAATTGCTCTAGTGAACAACATCAAATTGCTAAACCAATGAAGAAAAAAATGTATGTGAAACAAATATTTAAAAAAGTGATATTGGTGGTACGAATTAATTTCACTTTTTCAAGTTATAAATTGGACCATTCCTTGCAAAATCCAACCAATCTAGGACGCAGGGTTGATCAGCCAGGAGGTACAAGCTAGATGACTAAATGAATACAAAATTTCCCAGTAACTATATAAAATTTATTGCACAAAACAACAGGTGATTAGGATTTCATCTAAGACACAAACTTGCTGATCATCGATGCAGCTGCCAATATTATTAATATCGTTTCATCGTTTGCAGAATTTCATAAACTTATTCTGGAATTAAAAGGAAAAAAAAGACGCTTATAGCTGATTGGGTATTCGTTACTGGATATTGAGCAGATTAAACACGCTACATTCTTACAAATGAAAATAGATGAAAAAAATTTCAGATTATCCATTTTGAACCACCACTTCGTTGAAACGTTTTTGTTCTCGGAATTCTTTTGCACAATTAAAAATTTGAAAAACAACTGTGACAGATGAGCACATCTGTTGAAAAGCAACCCAAAAATCTAACAATCTAATTAGATAAGAAATATTGAATGCATTGTTAGTAGTAAAATAAAATATTTTTATCATGCTTCCAGCACTGTCATTCATTAATAATCTGCAAATTTCATTTATAAATTCCCCGAATGTATAACTGCTATTTCAATTGAAGGTATAACCGTTGGCTGTTCCGAAATACTACGTACAAAAACCATTAATTTCTCTCGTTTGTGTAAGTTCAAAACGTATTTGATACAGTTAAAAAAAGATTACTCAGCGCAATCAATATTTCCATTTATAACTAAATTTAGATTGTTGATTGCCTATTTTCTGATTACATTATATTTCAGTGTTGTTTCTACAGTTGTTTTTTTGATGTAGCGTCTTTGTTTGGAATTCATCCAGATATTAAAATAAATTTATCCCTTTAAATAATATGTTCAAAATTCTTATTTGAAACTGCTCTCCAAAATGTCCAAAATACATCACGTTTCTGGTTTTTATAATTTCATTTCATGATAATGCTCCAATACCCAGCAACAGTACTAAAAAAATCTCTCCTTGGTGATAACATATCTCTTAATGAAATCCACATCATCAGTTCTCTTTTTTAACTCATTCATTTTATAGCATCAATACAGAAGCTGTACAGCATTCTAAATAATCAACTGTGCTCACGAAATCACAAAACGAAGTGTATACCTTCGTTATAGTGTATTTTTCAAAATGAACCTAATGCAACGAAAATGACCAAAAACAAAGAAAACACTAACAATTGCGACCAGAGGAATGTTTGACAGTTACAAATGTGGTAAGAATGAAAAGTACGATTCAGTAAACGAGATGTTATGTTTTCAAAAGCTAAGTTTAAGAAAGACATCGATTAGAATGTAATTCCTATCACGCATTTTTATTTTATCGACGGCGCAGAAGTGGTATGCAATAAGTTTCTTGTTCTACAGCTCCATTATTTATCAACCACCCAAAATTTCATTCGTACTGTAAGAAAAACGTACTAAATTTAAATTTCATTACTAAATTTCATTTCATTTGCTAAAGATAGAAAAACAAGATTTTTTTTTCTCTAGAGAACAATATGGTCAAAAAACGTTGTTCTTAATATTTTTTAAAACCTGTATTTAATGTGTGCGTTATTTTTGAGTAATGAATTTTCTCAATAGATAATGGAAAATTTCGGTTTTAGAAGAAAATAACAATTTCATTTCATCTTGAGCAAAAGTATAACTTAGAAGTATTGATTTGTGTGCGAAGCAGGAATCTTACTGCAAAATAATGCTGTGTAACATTAAAAACAAAGATTATAGGTTTCTACAAACTGGAACTTTTTTTTTTGCTAAATTTTGCTGACATTTATCTCAGTGATCATCGATGACGCTGATACCTAATTTCCAGTTACTACTTGTTGTGGTAATTGTTTCTGATAACAGTCCTTGCATTCCAAAATATGTTACTCATTTCCTTTGAACGATAACCTTGCCATCCGATTTCTGTTTGGCAAAACCAGCACAGAGCTCAATATGCGTCACATGCAAACAAGAATTTCACTGCGCGAGGAAAATGATAAGCAATTGATAAATTAATTTTTTTGAATAAGGTAACTAGATAAAAGTTTAACACGGATTGAAGTTACTAATAACTTCGAGTTAGTACCGAGTGTTCCTTTCGTAAACATGAACATTTTTCTATTGTGCCGAACTTGACTTAATTGGAACTCGATTAGAACGGATACTGGATTTGATTCCGAACTAATCTCAAAAATAAGTAAACTTTCATCGCCAACTGAGGAAAGTGGTGAAAGTTTACCTGCTTATGAGAAAACTTTGGAACCAAACATTATCCATCCTAATTGAATCAAGTTTTGTGTAGAGTCACATAATAATTATTCAGTTCCACTAACAGCAAAAATCTTGTTAAATCATGCTGATGGGGATAGAGACTACCATCATTAGATAGAGCTCGCATAAATAAATGTGAAATTAAAATTAGTGCTCTAGGAATCTTCTAACAATTGGGAAACTTTAAACACTAGTTTGAGGTCTTTCAAAACCGGATTAGTGGGAGAAATATAGACTCCTTATCTGCAAATATAACTTCCCGAATATATAATTGACCATAACTGAATGATGCAAAAACAGCGAAGCAGATAATACAATACAACTACTTCAAGAATGCTGCAGGACCCTTAAAGAAAGCTTTTGAATCAAGTTTGAATTATTTTCAAAACTCGATATAATAATCCTATTTAGTCTAAATTATATCTGATATCTGATTCTAAGATAATATATAAGATCATTTGGGCATTAATGAAAACGAAAAAAATTAATCAAGTTATAAATGTAGTCTCTATAACATCAAATCTTATTTACTGATAAAGTTCATGTTTGAAAATAGTATCACCCTTTTTCGTTTATAAACGAATTCCTAATGTTGTTCTTGTCACAAACACTAAAGTTTTTCGGACACAAATTTCACAGTTCATTGTTATGAAGGTGCGCAAATTCTTGTTTGCACCAAAAAAATCGAATTCGTTGAACAGCTGAAGCAAAATTAGGTCACGAGTAGAAGCTATCGCAACCACTAGATCTTGTAATCGCAAAGCAGTTGATAAGCATACAGACCAAACAATGTACTTGTTCAGAAGGAATTTTCTGAATAATTATTTATTAGTTGCTGTAGCTTCTACCTGTAACCTAATTTTATTCCATCTGTTTAACGAATTCGTGGTTCAACGAATTCGTAGACTTAAGAGTGGACGAATATTTATCAAAAAATAGTATAATATCATTCTTCTCCAAATTTGAACTTTAATATATACTCCTGATTACGTTTAAGACAAAAAAAAGGCATTCAGAAAGAATCTTTCTGAAGATCATTCTATCATATTTATTTTAACTCCTCAGAAAATCGCGAAAAATCAATTCGGGAAGCTTGCATGCAAAGATTATTCAGCAAGCAAAGCGAATTCGATGAAACAGATAGGATTTAAAAATAGCTTTTTCATCTTGTTATGGAGACTGAAGGAATCCAAAAGATTAACCATTGAAAATAGGGCTATAAAATACTATCCATCAGAATAAAGAAGGAGACTCTATAATTGGTGATGGTTATTGCTAATCTAAATCAGCAGTTTATGATATTCTTAATGAAATGGTCAATTATACCAGTTTGACAGTTATAGATCATTTTATTTCCCGCAAAAAAATTACTTTTCTTTCAAATGGTTAATTAGCAATAAACTTCGTTCTAGAAAAAATTACGCAAATGAGTCTTGTTGGCTTCCTGAAATGATACACTTCTACTTTCACTAAGCAGAATATTGAAAGTTGACACTAAAACGCAGAATGCAGGAAAATTGCTTTCCTGTCATGAAAAGAGAACCAAACTGAGAGGAAAAATAGCAATTTTCATAAAATATTTGCCATCATAGCTGAATAACTTTGATACAGTTGTTTGTTTTAGATGTTAACATGACAAGCATGCTACAAAAAACAAATACTGTTATAAAATGTCATAACATTTACTAAGCACAAATCTTTAACCGATATTCAAATAAACGAATTTCTGCTACAGCATATAAAAAGAAATAAAAAGTGAAAGATGAAAACAAAAGAAATAAGCAATATAGGCGGATGATGCACAGTGCAGACCAAATTCCAGGTAACCAAATCAATTCAAATTGTAGAGCTCAATAATTCCCATTCCCTTATTATCAAATATTTTTTTAGAATAGCACAGTGGCTAACATCCCAATATCTCTTAGTATCTGCATATAGAATGTAGATTTAATTAGAGTAATTGCTAATGACAATATTCAA